>JAJPUD010024514.1:0-18648 GCA_023553655.1 Myrmecobius fasciatus
CCCGGTACTCATGAGTTCCTGAATAAAGCCTTTGTTCTATACCTTGAGATGCCTCTGAAGTATTGATTATTAAGATCAGGGCCTGAATATCCCACACACAGGTACACATACTTTACTTAAATAATTGAGAATAAGTACAAAATAATATGTAAACAAGTAAAAATGTATATAGTCAAACAAAAATACTATGTCAAATAAGTGCAAAGTAATAAAGAACAAAATGAACAAGTGCTAAGAAAGATGAAAAATAAAGTACTGATCATGATGAAGGAGAGATCTGCCAGTCCAGGGCTTTGTGAAGAATCTACAAACTCCTATTGAATGAGGCAAGCCATTTATATGGTAAAAAAAAAAAAAAAAAAAGGAAACAAGTTTTATTTCACTGGAAAGAACAAACTCTACCACAAGGGATTTTCCCATAGGGCTCCGGTTTTATGGAACTTTTCTAGCTCCAGGCAAATGGAGCAATTTGGATATCTAGCTGATTGAATTGAAAGTGAAGTTTGCAATGAATAGAGGGTGGGGGCCCCTCCCATCTTAACAGGAAGGTTTTTGAAACTGGGGTCTCTCCAGCCCTCCCCCCAAGATCATGGGACACAATCAAGGACAGTTTACATCATTTCCACCTCAAGCTGTCACCCCAATTCATTTGGGACAAAGGGACAAAGGTCTCATCTTCTGTAACTGCTTCAAGCTGACAAAGGTTGTAGAGCTGTCCTTAAATTCAATGGGGGTCCAGGCCAAGAGGGGAAGTGCCAGATCTGAAAATAGCAGTGATGACATCCAGGGGATGTTGAGTGTCCAAGCCAGTTGTCCCATGATTTTCAGATTGTGCGAGTAGCAGGAAGTTTGTAGCTGGGAGCCTGGAGGAAACAAATCTCACAAGCAGATTAAAAATGCAGGGGCCAAATATGAGTAAAAGAATAATAACTAAAAATGGTGTTAGTAGAGACCATAGCCATGAATCCCACCCAGAGGAAGATTGGAGGGTATGAGGAGTTTTCCATGAATGTCTTGCATCCAGCCAGCTTTCTCATATATATATATATATATATATATATATATATATTTGCTTTTTGCTGAGGCAATTGGGGTTAAGTGACTTGCCCAGGGTCACACAGCTAGGAAGTGTTAAGTGTCTGAGGCCAAATTTGAACTCAGGTCCTCCTGACTTCAGGGCTGGTGCTCTATCCACTGCGCCACCTAGCTGCCCCCAGCCAGCTTTCTCTAACATTCTCTCAGTAGGAAGCTCAACCTTCCTTGAGTTATTGATGTACATGCAACAGGAGGTATTGATCACAAATACCTCTGCTGAAGGCAAGGAGATAATCCAAGGCCATCCTGTTATCTAAAACCATGTTAGCCAGAGAGTGAAATTCTTGGATCTCCCTGAGTGTAGTTTCCTTGGCCAGCTGGTTGATTGTGGCATTTAGGTTAGAAAGGATGTTTTCATGTTCTAAGTATGCTACACAGGGAACTAGCATTGCTGTGCCTTTTTTAAATACCAAAGAACATTTTCCCCAAATCCCTATTTTTGTCTTCTAGAAGGGATGGGAGCAGTGTTCAAGGCAGTGGGGTTATATACTGAAAGAAGCACTTAGGTGACCTAGAGTGCAAGAACCATAGTTTTTATTTTATTTTTTATTTTCTTTCTTTCTTTCTTTATTTATTTTTGCAAAACATATGTATGGGTAGTTCTTCAACATTAACCCTTACAAAGCTTTCTGTTAGAAATTTCCCCCCCTTCTCCCAAACCCTCCCCTAGATGGAAGGAAATCCACTATATGCTAATTATGTTAAAATACTTGACAAATCGAATATATGAATACATATTTCCACACTTATTGTTGTGCAAGAAAAATCGTATCTGCACGAAAGACATCAGATAAAGGAAACACAATGTAAGCAAACATCAATCGAGAGTATGAGAATGTTATATTGTGGTCCACATTTCATATCCCTCTCTCTGGGTGTATATGGCTTTCTTCACTGAACAAGTAGAACTGGTTTGAGACAATTCTTTGTTGCAGAGAGCCATGTCCATCAGAATTGATCATCATATAGTCTTTTTTTTTTTATTAAAAGCTTTTTATTTACAAAACATATGAGTGATTTTTCTACATTGACCTTTGCAAAAACTTTTTTTTTCCCAAGCTTTTCCCTCCCTTCCCCCCCACTCCCCACCCCTAGATGACAGGTAATCTAATACATGCTGAATATGATAAATTATATGACAAATCCAATACATATCTATACAGTTATCTTACTACACAAGAAACATCAGATCTAGAAAGAGAAGAAGAAAAAAAAAACCTAAGAAGGAAAACAAAATGCATGGAAATATTCACAGAAAGCCTTAAAATGCTGTGTTGTGGTCTGTACTCAATTCCCACAGGCCTCTCTCTAGATGTATATGACTATCTTCATCGCTGAACAATAGGAACTGGTTTGAATCACATCATTGTTGAAGAGAACCACGTCCATCAGAATTGATCATCGTATAGTCTTGTTGCTGTGTATAATGTTCTCCTGGTTCTGCTGATTTCACTCAGCATCAGTTCATGCAAGTCTCCTCGTCCTCTCTGAAATCATCCTGCTGGTCGTTTCTTACAGAACAATAATATTCCATGACATTCATATACCATAATTTATTCAGCCATTCTCCAATTGATGGGCATCCTTTCAGTTTCCAGTTTCTTGCCACTACAAAAAGGGCTGCCACAAACATTTTTGCACATGTGGGTCCCTTTCCCTCCTTTAAAATCTCTTTGGGATAGGCCCAGTAGAAACACTGCTGGGTCAAAGGGTATGCACAGTTTGATAACTTTTTGAGCATAGTTCCAAATTGCTCTCCAGAATGGTTGGATCCATTCACAGTTCCACCAACAATGTATCAGTGTCCCAGTTTTCTCACATCCCCTCCAACATTCACCATTATCTTTTCCTGTCATCTTAGCCAATCTGACAGGTATGTAATGGTATCTCAGAGTTGTCTTAATTTGCATTTCTCTGATCAATAGTGATTTGGAGCACCTTTTCATGTGAGTAGAAATAGCTTCAATTTCTTCATCTGAAAATTGTCTGTTCATATGTTTTGACTATTTATCAATTGGAGAATGGCTTGAATTCTTATATATTTGAGTCAATTCTCTATATATTTTAGAAATGAGGCCTTTATCAGAACCTTTGGATGTAAAAATATTTTCCCAGTTTACTGCTACCCTTCTAATCTTGTCTGCATTCATTTTGTTTGTACAAAAAATTTTTAACTTAATATAGTCAAACTTATCTATTTTGTGATTAATGATGACCACTAGTTCTTCTTTGGTCACAAATTCCTTCCCCCTCCACAGGTCTGAGAGGTAAACCATCCTACATTGTTCTAATTTGTTTATAATATCATTCTTTATGCCTAGATCATGACTCCATTTTGACCTTATCTTGGTATATGGTGTTAGGTGTGGGTCAATGCCTAATTTCTTCCATACTAGCTTCCAATTTTCCCAGCAGTTTTTGTCAAATAGTGAGTTTTTATCCCAAAAACTGAGGTCTTTGGGTTTATCAAACACTAGATTACTATTGTCATTGAGTATTTTCTCCTGTGAACCTAACCTATTCCACTGATCCACTACTCTATTTCTTATCCAGTACCAAATGGTTTTGGTGACCACTGCTTTATAATATAGTTTTAGATCTGGTACAGCAAGGCCACCCTCATTTACATTTTTTTTTCATTAATTCCCTTGAAATTCTTGACCTTTTGTTTTTCCAGATGAATTTTTTTGTTATATTTTCTAGGTCAGTTAAATAATTTCTTGGGAGTTTGATTGGTATAGCACTAAATAAATAGATTAGTTTAGGTAGTATTGCCATCTTTATTATATTCGTTCGACCTATCCAAGAGCACTTGATGTTTTACCAGTTGTTTAAATCTGACTTTATTTGTGTGGAGAGTGTTTTGTTTTGTAGTTTTGCTCATATAGATCCTGGCTTTCCCTTGGCAGATATATTCCCAAATATTTTATACTATTGATAGTTATTTTGAATGGAATTTCTCTTTGTATCTCTTGCTGTTGCATTTTGTTGGTGATGTATAAAAATGCTGATGATTTATGTGGATTTATTCTGTATCCTGCAACTTTGCTAAAGCTGTGGATTAATTCTAAGAGTTTTTTAGTTGATTCTCTAGGGTTCTCTAAGTAGACCATCATATCATCTGCAAAGAGTGATAATTTGGTTTCCTCATGACCTACTCTAATTTCTTTAATCTCTTTTTCTTGTGTTATTGCCAAGGCTAGCATTTCTAATACAATATTGAATAGTAATGGTGATAGTGGGGAACCTTGTTTCACCCCTGATCTTATTGGAAATGGTTCCAGTTTATCACCATTACATATGATGCTAGCTGATGGTTTTAAATAGATGCTACTATTTTAAGGAAAAGTCCATTAATTCCTATACTCTCTAATGTTTTTAATAGGAATGGATGTTGGGTTTTATCAAATGCTTTTTCTGCATCTATTGAGATTATCATATGTTTTTTGTTAATTTGGTTATTAATATAGTCAATTATGTTAATAGTTTTCCTAATATTGAACCATCCCTGCATTCCTGGTATAAATCCTACTTGGTCATGGTGTATTATTCTGGGAATGATTTTCTGTAATCTCTTTGCTAATATTTTATTTAAGATTTTTGCATCAATATTCATTAGGGAGATTGGTCTATAATTTTCTTTCTCTGATTTTGTTTTACCTGGTTTAGGTATCAGCACCATGTCTGTATCATAAAAGGAATTTGGTAGGAGTCCTTCATTCCCTATTTTTTCGAATAGTTTATATAATGTTGGAGTTAATTGTTCTTTAAATATTTGGTAGAATTCACATGTAAATCCATCTGGTCCTGGGGATTTTTTCTTAGGGAGTTGATTAATGACTTGTTCTATTTCTTTTTCTAAAATGGGACTATTTAAGTAATTTATTTCCTCTTCTGTTAATCTGGGCAATCTATATTTTTGTAGATATTCCTCCATTTCACTTAGGTTATCAAATTTATTGGCATAAAGTTGGGCAAAGTAACTCCTGATTATTGCTCTAATTTCCTCTTCATTGTTGGAAAGTTCTCCCTTTTCATTTTTGAGACTAACAATTTGATTTTCCTCTTTCCTTTTTCTAATTAAATTAACTAGAGGTTTATCTATTTTGTTGGTTTTTTCATAAAACCAACTTTTACTTTTATTTATTAATTCAATAGTTTTTTTACTTTCAATTTTATTAATCTCTCCTTTTATTTTTAGGATTTTAAGTTTGGTATTTGATTGGGGGGTTTTAATTTATTCTTTTTCTAGCTTTTTTAGTTGCAAGCCCAATTCATTGATTTTCTCTTTCTCTGTTTTATTCAAATCAGCATCTAGAGATATAAAATTTCCCCTTATTACCGCTTTGGCTGTATCCCACAAATTTTGGTATGTTTTCTCATTATTGTCATTCTCTTGGATGAAATTAGTAATTGTGTCTGTAATTTGCTGTTTCACCCATTCATTCTTCAGGATAAAATTATTTTGTTTCCAATTGGTTTTTGGTCTATTTTCTCCTGGCCTTATATTGCATGTGATTTTTATTCTGTCATGATCTGAAAATAATACATTTATTATTTCTGCCTTCCTGCATTTGATTTTGAGGTTTTTGTGTCCTAACACATGGTCAATTTTTGTATAAGTTCCATGGACTGCTGAGAAAAAAGTAAACTCCTTTCTGTCTCCATTTAATTTCCTCCAAAGATTTATCATACCTAACTTTTCTAACATTTTGTTTACCTCCTTAACTTCTTTCTTATTTATTTTGTGGTTTGATTTATCAAGTTCTGAGAGAGGGAGGTTGAGATCCCCCACTATTATAGTTTTGCTGTCTATTTCTTCTTGCATCTCTCTGAACTTTTCCTCTAGGAATTTCCATGCTATACCACTTGGTGCATATATGTTTAGTATTGATATTGCTTCATCATCTATGGTACCCTTTAGGAAGATATAATTTCCTTCTTTGTCTCTTTTAATTAAGTCTATCTTTGCTTTTACTTGGTCTGAGATCAGGATTGCTACCCTTGCTTTTTTTTGTTCACCTGAAGCATAATAGATTCTGCTCCAGCCTTTTACCTTCACCCTGTATGTATCTCTATGTTTTAGATGTGTTTCTTGTATACAACATATTGTTGGATTCTGGTTTTTAATCCAGTCTGCTATCTGCTTGGGCTTTAAGGGAGAGTTCATTCCATTCACATTCACAGTTAAAATAACTAATTCTGTATTTCCTGCCATCTTATTTACCCTAGCTTATGCTTTTCTCTTTCTTATCCCCTTTCCCTCCTCCCTACTATTTTGCTTTTGATAACCACTTCCCTCAAACAATCCTTCCCCTTTAGAGCCCCACCTACCCCTTTCCCCCCCTTTCCCTCCTGTTTCCTTATAAGTACCTCTATTATTCCCTCTGAGCCAAATCTGATGAGATGGAGATTAACCCAATTCTCATTCCCCTCCCTTTTTTTCCCCTCAATCATTATAGGTTTTCTTTGCCTCTACATGTGATGTAATTTCCCTTATTTTACCTCCTTTTCCTCTTCTTCCAGTGTTATCCCTTTTCTACCTCTAATTTCTTTTTCAGTTTATCATATCATAATAATCATAAAATCACAATAATCATATCACAATAATCATAAAATCACAGTAATCATATCATAATCATAATGTAATAATAGATTCACAAAATCAACCGTCATTCTATAAGTATCTATAACATAAATATAGTTCTCAAGAGGTTTTTTTTTCCTTATTACCTTTTTATGTTTCTCTTGTGTTCTGTGTTTGTAGATCAAATTTTTTGTTCAGTTCTGGTCTTTTCAGTACAAATAGGTGAAATTCTCCTATATCATTGAATGACCATCTTCTTCCCTGGAAGATAATGCTCATTCTAGCTGGGTAATTTATTCTTGGCTGTAATCCAAGTTCCTTTGCCCTTCGGAATATCTGATTCCAGGCCCTGCGATCCTTCAAAGTAGAAGCTGATATTTAAATTGTTTCTTTCTGGCTTCTCATAATATCTTTTCTTTGGTATGATAGTTCTGGAATTTAGCCACGATATTTCTGGGGGATTTAATTTTTGGGTTTCTTTCAGGAGGTGATCGGTGTAATGTTTCAATAAGTATTTTGCCTTCTGGGTCTAAAATATCAGGGCAGTTTTCTTTTTATGATTTCCTGGAAGATAGTGTCTAGGTTCTTTTTTCCATCATGGCTTTCAGGAAGCCCTATAATCCTTAGATTGTCTCTCCTAGATCTATTTTCCAGGTCAGTTTTTTGTCCTAGGAGATATTTCATGTTTTGCTCTATCTTTTCTTTTCTTTTTTTTTTTTTTTTTGTTTTTATTTGACTGATTCTTGAAGTCTTGATGAGTCATTCATTTCCAATTCTTCGATTCTAATTTTTAATGTCTTATTTTCTTCAGTTACTGTTTTTAGTTCCTTTTGCAATTGAGCAATTATATTTTTTTTTGTTCATTGCATTTTTTCCATTTTTTCTATTTTATTTTGCAGTGATCTCATTTCGTTTCCCCATGTTTCTTCTAACTCTCTTTTAAGATCCTTTATGTAATCTTCAAAGAAAGCCTTGTGACATGGAGTCCAGTTTGTGTCTCTCTTTGGGGTTTTTCTGGAGTTGCTTTACCTTTAGGGGCCTCAGGATTTAAGGTTTGTTCTTCCCTCTCTCCATAAAAGTTGCCTATGGTGAGAGCTCTTTTTGGTTTTTTATTCTTTTTTTTTTTTTTAAAGGTATGAGGTCTGTTTAAGGCAAGGGTGGGACAGCTGCTTTAATTTACCCTGGGGCAGTTCTGCTGATTGAGTTATTTCAGGTACTGGGCAGTTCTGCTGATTGAATTATGTCAGGTGCTGGGCAGTTCTGCTTTAGTTCACCCTGGGGCAGTTCTGCTGATTGAATTATTTCATGTACTGGGCAGTTCTGTTGACTGAATTATTTCTGGTGCTGATCAGTCCTGCTCATTGATTGATTGATCGCCCTAGGGTACTGTGTAATGGCAGCTGGGTCTGATGCTCATCAGGGGTTCAGTGGTTCACAGTCTACCCCCCACAAAAGGCAGACCCTCCAAACCACCTGCCCACAATCAGGACACATTGGCCCAAGAGGCCCGCAGAAGACTCCCAGGTGTGTGAAAAGCACAACGCTCCCACTCCTGCTCCCACTCCTGTTCGGACTCCTGTTCCGACTCCTGTTCCAGCTCCCTGCTCCAGCTCCCTGGCCCAGTCTCCCTGTGCTGCAGTCTGGGTTCAGCAGACGACCCCCTGCCCAATTAAGACAGACCTGTTTTGAAGTTCTTCCAGAGTATCTTCTTCTAGAATCGTGTTGTCCTCCAGGTATTGTGGATTTTTTTGCTTCAAAATCAGTCTAGAAGCTTCATGTGTTGTTGGTTTGACGGAAGGTTAGAGGAGGTTACAGAGACTCCTGTCTGATCTCTGCCATCTTGGCTCCACCCCAGCAATTCTCATCATATAGTCTTGTTGCTGTGTATAACAATCTCCTGGTTCTGCTCACTTCACTCAGCATCAGTTCATGCAAGTCTCTCCAGGCCTCTCTGAAATCATCCTGCTGGTTGTTTGTCACAGAACAATAATATTCAATGACATTCATATACCATAATTTATTCAGCCATTCTCCAATTGATGGGCATCCATTCAGGTTCCAGTTTCTAGCCACTACAAAAAGGGCTGCCACAAACATTCTTGCACATGTGGGGCCCTTTCCCTCCTCTAAGATCTCTTTGGGATATAGGCCCAGTAGGAACACTGCTGGGTCAAAGGGTATGCACAGCTTGATAACTTTTTGAGCATAACTCCAAATTGCTCTCCAGAATGGCTGGATCCAGAACCATAGTTTTTAAAAGGGGTTAAGCATTGGATAGAGAGAATTATGAGCTGGGGAGGTTTCCAGTCAGAGGCATTTCTTTTAACAGGTCCCTTAGAAACACTGAAGTAGAATGGGGAACTTACTCTACAAAGGAAAGGTGTATCCCTCATGTGCACAGATGGTGCCTGAGGTCAAGTGTTGTAGTAGTTTCCTGGTTAATTGTCCCCAAGGATGATTGTAATTGCATGACATTCTATCAATCAGAATGTTAGTCCTCAGGAGAAGCTTCAAAGAAGGTGCTGTAGAAGTGTTATGAGTGAGTTTGCCAGGATAATCTCAGAATGGATGCCCTACAGTTATTTTCCAGGGTGATCCATAGTCATAGGTACATGAAGCAGGGTCTGGAAGCTCTTGATTCACCTGTACAGCTGCTACAGGTTGCAGAGGTGAAATTGCAGCAGGCTTGAGAGAAGTCACACTTATTTGCACCAACAGTATTGATGGTACAGGTCAGTGTCCCAACCCCAGGGATATAAACATGGCCATCATGGAATACAGTAACATCTACTGTCCCCCTGGTATAGGAGTGGTAATATGTAGGTATGAGATTTTTCCCAGGAAGAAAATGGGTTAGGTCAGAGTAGTTCCCCTAGGGGTTAATTAGTATAAATGAGGTGGCATCAAGGGTAGATGGTGACGTTTGAGACTGGGACCTTTGCAAAAAATGCATTGGGTCGCATCTGTGGGCGGCCTTGTTGGGTGTTGATGGCACACCCAATGATCCTGAATGCCCCCATTATCCACAGAGTTCTTTAGTCTGACTAGGAAATTATCCCCCCATTGTCAAGGACCCACAGAGTAACACCAAGAAAGCTGGAGAGAGAGTATTAGGAGTAAAGTTCTCATGGTGAGAAAGGAAGGAGAGTATAGTGAGAGAAAGGACATAAGACAATTTCACCCTTCTTTCTCCAGTGTGCTTTCAGGGGTCCTGTGGAAGAATAGCTTTGGGTCCTTTATGGGTTCACAGGAACATTCTAAAATATCTGAAGGAGAAGTAATAGAAGCAGCATTTTTAATCCTAGAAATGAGTCCAGCTGGAGAATCCTTCCAGTTTGACTGACATTGGAGTAGTCAGTATAACCTTATTTGATCCTTTCCACTTTATACTTAGAGGCTCAGCACCTTGAGGTTTCCAAGATTTCAAATATACTGTGTCCCCTAGATTCATAGGGGAGTCAGTCTCGGTTATGAGCATCTGTAGGTTTAGGGAGATACTCCTTTGCATATTCAGAAAGGGCCTTCTCGACTGCAAGCTATGGGGCAAACTCAGTGACCAGATGCTGTTCTGGATCTACAAGAATGTCAGAGGTTCAGAAGGGCCTCCCATACAGAAGTTCAAAGGGGCTAAGCTTAATATTCTCTGGAGGTGCAATATGGACTCTTAAGAAGCCCTAATGGGAGATTCTTCACCCAGTCCTCTAGTCTCTAAGCACAGTTTAGTAAGGATCCGCTTGGGAGTGTGATTCATTTTCTCCACCTTCCCAGAAGTCTGAGGACGCCAGGCAGATTGGAGGTGGTAAATGATTTTAAGTGCTTTGGCCATATTTTGGGTTACCTGAGAAGTAAAAGCTGGACCATTGTCGCTCTGCTAGGAGCTAGCTAGGCCAAATCCAAGTATGAGCTCTTTTAGCAAGCACTTTGATACCTCCTCAGCTTTCTCAGTCCTGCAGGGAAAAGCTTCTACCCAATTAGTAAAAGTATCAACAAAGACCAAAAGCAACTTGAAACCTCTGCAAGGGGGCATATGTGTCAAGTCTATTTGCCAGTCTTCCCCTGGGTATATGCTCCTTCTCTGAACAGGCTTCAGGAGAGGAGGAGATTTAACAGCTCCTTGGGGATTTACTTGGGCACAAACTGGGCAGGCCTGGTAGATCTGCCTGATCTTTCTCCCAGCTTGTGACCAGTAAAATTGCGTTTCACAAGGGATTGTAGAGCATTTCTTCCCAAGTGTGGCTTGAGGAAGACCAAAAATGAGCTTCCACTGACTTGCCTCTGGGATTAAAAACTGGTTTGAGGGTGTTTGAAACCACCCAGAGGGAGAGAGTATGTACCCCCTTTCTTTTGCAAGAGTTTTTTCCTGTGGGCTATAAGAAGGGGTGCACGAATTGGGGAGCTGGGGAATCAAAGGTGCTAAGTCTGGGGTGAATGGGCAGCAGTTTTAACAGCAGAGTGTGCAGACTGATTCCCTTTGGCCCGAAGTGAACTTCCCTTCTGGTGTCCTTTACAAAATATGACTGAAACTTCTCTGGGTTTACAGTTTGCAATAGCTGTAGAATTTCTCCTGCATATTTAATAGAATTCTTTGCTGTCAAAAGTCCCCTTTCTTTCCATATAGCTCCATGAGCATACAAAATTATGAAAAGTTTATTTGGAGTCAGTATAGATGTTCCCTCTCATTTCCTTCCCCAATTCAAAAGCTCTGGTTAGGGGAATGAGTTCTGCTTTCTGGGCAGAAGTTCCAGGAGACAATGGCTTAGCTTCCAGGGTGCTATTGAGGGTCACCACAGAATAACCTGCCTTTCTTTCCCCATTTTCAAGAAAACTCGACCCATCTATAAACCATTCACCATCTGGGTTGTCAAGAGGAATGTCCCTTAAGTCAGGTCGGCTGGAGTAGACAGAATCTAAAGCTTCCTCACAATTATGAATGTCACCTGACTAAGCATAGCCCTGGGACAGGGTGACAGGATTAAGGGTGTGGCACACCTGGAGAGTAAGGTCTAGAGTATCTATCTAATAGGAGAGCCTGAAATCTGATGGCCTCTAAAATGCTCTGAACCCAGTGCAGGGTTAAAACTCCCATAGCTGTCCCAGAGTAAGTTTTGAAGCCTCTTCAACTAGAAAGGCAGTCTCAGCTACTGCTCTAAGGCACGAGGGTCATCCTAGGGAAACTGAGTCCTGTTTTGGGTTTTTTTTTTTGAGAAATAAGTGACAGGTTTGAGATTAGGTCCAAGGGCCTGAGTCAAGACCCCTAGGGCTTGGCCCAGTCTTTTGAAATGGACAGAAGACTGGGCCCCACATCTGGGTCATAAGGCCTTGGAATCTCTAGGAAATCTCTGGTGGGTCAGAGTCTTTTTGAATATCTGAAAAATGTTTGTCCATCTAAGTCAGGTCTACAGTCAATGCATGTAGGCGTTTTCCATTGTATTTCCCATATCTTGTTATCCCCATTGTAAGTGAGATGTCAATGTCAAATGTAACCTAGGGGATAGCGAACGACTTTGAAGGTGTACTCCTCCCAAGGCTCAGAGCTGGACTCTTCTAGAGGGTCCAGTCCTTGGGCTTGGGTAATGAAGGCTCTCAAAGTTCTAATTATGTCAGCTGTCCTTTATTTTCTTGCCTGGGCTATCACATCTTTCATCGACATAAAGAGTGAAAGGCTTTTCTAAATTAGATAGTCAAGGTAGGGGAGGAGGTCAGTTTGACCTTCAAGGTTTTAAAAGCCCTCATCTAATCGGGACCCCATTCTAGGGGAAGATTATCGGGTCCTTGAATAGAATCTTTGAGGGGCTTGGCAATAATCCCAAAATTAGGTATCCAAATTCTGCAGAAACCAACCATGCCCAAAAAAGTGCATAGCTGTTTCTCTGAAGCAGGGTTTGGAAGGGATAAAATGGTCTTTTTTCCTCTCTTCGATTAGAGAGTGAGAAGTGGAGGGGTAAGATTGTGGCCCAAATATTTGACCCACTGACAGGCAATGTGGGCTTTGGGTAAGGAGACCCTGTAGCCCCTTGAGGCTAGAAAATTTAGGGGTTTTGTGGCCACATTTAGGGAATCCTCATGGGTGGGACTGCAGATCAAAATGTCATCCACGTATTGAATGATACTGCTTTTAAGCAGCTTCAAATCCCTTAAAATTTAAGCCAGGGCCCATCCAAATATGTGTGAGCTATCTCAGAAGCCCCGGGGCAAAACTGTCCAGTCAGTTGGTGGGGATACTACCCTGGCTTTACCCATTTAAAAGCAAAGAGAAATTGTGTCTTTGTGTAAAGGTATACAAAAGAAAGCATCTTTAACATCTAGGGTGGAGAATCATTTTGTGTCTCCTGGGATCTGGGTAAGAATGGTGTAAGAGTTAGGCACTATGGGGTGAACCGGAATAACAGCCTCATTAATTGCCTTGAGTCCTACACCCGAAGGAAATTCTCCTTTGGATTTTCTAATAGGAAGAATGGGAGTGTTACAGGGAGACTCACAGGGAATTAGGAGCTCGTACTTAAGACATTTCTCAAAATTCTCCCTAATCTCCTGCTTTATCGGATATTGCCATCTATGGGGAAATACACTGGGGTCCTGTAGCTTAATTAAAGCTGGGGTGGCATGAGTGGCTCACCCAGGAATCCCTTGGTCCCAGAAAAAGCAGTCTATTCTCTCCCAGATTTCAAATGGTATGTGGGAGAGTTTTGAAAGCAGTGCAAAAAGGTCATTTGGAGAATTGAGAAGGAAGAATTGGATCCCCAATTTCACCATTAAATCACATCCCAATAAAGGAGCAGGATAGGAGGGAATAATTATAAGCAAGTGTTTGAATAACAGATCACCAAATTGAGAAGCCAGTAGATGGTTTTCAAAGCAGTTCTTAAGTTTCCCCTTGATCCCCATTATTTTATGGGGGGAGGGTCGGGTAGGACTGGAATGTCTGAGCAAAACCGAAAGAGGCCCTAGTATCAAAAAGAAATTCAATGGCCTTATCTGCCACATCCAAAGTAATCCTGAGTTCCACAGTCATGATGGAGTACGGGGGGCCTTGGCCAAACTTTGGGCCCCATCATTCCTGGTCTTGAGGAGAGTGAAAGGTAAGGCCTGAGGTGGCAGCTCTACCCCTCTCTGGGCATTCCCTCTTCCAGTGCTCTTCCCGATTATACTTAGGACAAGGGCCAGGGGGGTCTCCTTGGAGGGCAGTTGCAGGCCCAGTGGCCCAGCTCATGGCATCTGAAATACGAACCCTTAACGATTCTGGAAAATGGCAACAGCCAAAATTTGGGCCTGTTCTTTGCTTCTTGCCCTGACTCTTCTATTTTCCTCCTTTGCCACTTTTTTGGCCTCTATTATTAAAGACTTCAAAAGCTGTTTCTAACAACTGAGTCTGGTGAGTTTGGGGGCCCAAGGCTAACTTCTGCAGCTTCCTCTGTAGGTCTGGGGCAGAATGGTTAATAAAATGCATGCTGAGGGACAGTGATCCCCTCTGGAGAAGTAGGGTCCAAATTAATATATTTTCTTAAGGCCTCTACAAGGAGGCCTTGAAAGAGGGCAGGATTTTCTTCAGCTTCTTGATCTCCCTAAATCTATCATAATTAACCTGCTTAATTCCACTTTTCATGCCTTCAGTGAGGAAAGGTTAAGAGGTGATCCCTTAAGAGATAATAATAGGTAAAAATAAAAGATAATAATAAAAGATAAAGAATGTTGGAGGGGATGTGGGAAAACTTGGGACACTGATGCATTGTTGGTGGAACTGTGAATGGATCCAACGATTCTGGAGAGCAATTTGGAACTATGCTCAAAAAGTTATCAAGCTGTGCATACCCTTTGACCCAGCAGTGTTTCTATTGGGCTTACATCCCAAAGAGATCTTAGAGGAGGGAAAGGGACCCACATGTGCAAGAATGTTCGTGGCAGCCCTTTTTGTAGTGGCTAGAAACTGGAAACTGAATGGATGCCCATCAATTGGAGAGTGGCTGAATAAATTATGGTATATGAATGTTATGGAATATTATTGGTCTGTAAGAAACGACCAGCAGGATGATTTCAGAGAGGCCTGGAGAGACTTGCATGAACTAATGCTGAGTGAAATGAGCAGAACCAGGAGATCATTGTACATGGCAACAAGACTATATGATGATCAATTCTGATGGACATGGCTCTCTTCAACAGTGAGATGTTTCAAACCAGTTCCAATTATTCAGTGATGAACAAAGCCACCTACTCCCAGGGAGAGACCTATGTGATCTGAGTTGTGGACCACAACATAGCATTTTCACACTTTCTGGTGATGTTTGCTTGCATTTTGTTTTCCTTCTCAGGGTTTTTTTTTCCTTGTAGATTTGATTTTTCTTGTATAGCAAGATAACTGTATAAATATGTATACATATATTGGATTTGTCTTATGTTTTAACATGATTTATTTTTATTAATACTTTTTATTTGCAAAACATATGTATGGGTAATTCCTAAACATTAACCCTTACAAAGCTTTCTGTTACAAATTTTTCCCCCCTACTCCCCACCCCTCCCCTAGATGGCAGGATATCCACTACATGATAATTATGTTAGAATACTTAAGGAATCGAATATATGTATAGTTATTGCATCAATTTTTTTTTGCAGGAGAAATCATATCTACAAGAAAGAATAATCAGATAAAGGAAATACAATGCAAGCAAACCTCAATAGAGAACATGAAAATGTTATGTTGTGGTCCACATTTCACATCCCTCTCTCTAGGTGTATATGGCTCTTTTCACCGAACAATTGGAGCTGGTTTGAAGCATTTCATTGTTGAAGAGAGTCATGTCCATTAGAACTGATCCTCATATAGTATTGTTGTTGCCGTGAATAATGATCTCCTGGTTCTGCTCACTTCACTGAGCATTAGTTCATTCAAGTCTCTCCAGGACACTCTGAAATCGTCCTGCTGGTCGTTTCTTACAGAGCAATAATATTCCATAACATTCATATACCATAATTTATTCAACCACTCTCCAATTGATGGGCATCCATTCAGTTTCCAGTTTCTAGCCATTACAAAAAGAGCTGCCACAAACATTCTTGCACAGGTGGGGCCCTTTCCTTCTCTTATGATTTCTTTGGGATATAAGCCCAATAGAAGCACTGCTGGGTCAAAGGGTATGCATAGTTTGATAACTTTTTGAGCATAGCTCCAAATTGCTCTCCAGAATGGCTGGATCCGTTCACAGCTCCACCAACAATGCATCAATGTCCCAGTCTTCTCACATCCCCTCCAACATTCATCTTTATCTTTTCCTGTCATTTTAGCCAGTCTGACAGGTGTGTAGTGGTACCTCAGAGTTGTCTTAATTTGCATTTCTCTGATCAATAGTGATTTGGAACACCTTTTCATATAATTATAAATAGTTTTAATTTCCTCACCTGAAAATTGTCTGTTCATATCCTTTGACCATTTATCAATTGGAGAATGGCTTGAATTCTTATAAATATGAGACAATTCTCTATATATCTTAGAGATGAGACCTTTATCAGAACCCTTAAATGTAAAGATGATTTCCCAATTTGATGCTTCCCTCCTTATCTTGTCTGCATTAGTGTTGTTTGTACAGAAACTTTTTAACTTAATATAATCAAAATTATCTATCTGGTGTTCAATTAAGAGTTCCAGATCTTCTTTGGACATAAATTTATTCCATCTCCACAGGTCTGAGAGGTAAACTATCCTATGTTCCTCTAATTTGGCTATAATATCACTATTTATATCTAGATCATGAACCCATTTAGATCTTATCTTGGTGTGTGGTGTTAGGTGTGGGTCCAGCCTTAATTTCTTCCACACTAGTTTCCAATTTTCCCAGCAGTTTTTGTCAAATAGTGAGTACTTATCCCAAAAGCTGGGGTCTTTGGGTTTATCAAACACTAAATTGCTAACATTATTACCTAGCTTGTCCTGATATCCTATCCTATGCCACTGATCGACTGCTCTATTTCTCAGCCAGTACCAAATGGTTTTGATGACCGCTGCTTTATAATATAGTTTTAGATCTGGTACAGCAAGGCCACCTTCATCTGTCTTTTTTTTCATTAATTCCCTTGAAATTCTTGATCTTTTGTTCTTCCAAATGAACTTTGCTACTATTTTTTCTAGGTCTGTAAAATAATTTCTTGGGAGTTTGATTGGTATGGTGCTAAATAAATAAACTAGTTTGGGTAGTATTGTCATTTTTATTATATTCCCTTGGCCTACCCATGAGCACTTAATGTTTTTCCAATTGACTAGGTCTGATTTTATTTGTGTGGAAAGTGTTTTGTAGTTTAGTTGTATAGTTTCTGACATTCTCTTGGCAAATAGATTCCCAAATATTTTATGCTATCATCTGTTATTCTGAATGGAATTTCTTTTTCTATCTCTTGCTGCTGAGCTTTGTTGGTAATATATAAGAATGCTGATGATTTATGTGGATTTATTTTGAATCCTGCAATTTTACTAAAGTTGTGAATTGTTTCTAGTAGTTTTTTAGTTGAGTCTCTAGGGTTCTCTAAGTATACCATCATGTCATCTGCAAAGAGTGATAATTTGGTTTCTTCATTACCTACTCTAATTCCTTTTATCTCTTTTTCTTCTCTTATTGCTAAAGCTAACATTTCTAATACAATATTAAATAGTAATGGTGACAATGGGCAGCCTTGTTTCACTCCTGATCTTATTGGGAATGGTTTTAGTTTGTCTCCATTAAATACGATGCTTGCTGATGCTTTTAAGCAGATACTACTAATCATTTTAAGGAAAAGCCCATTTATTCCTATACTCTCTAGTGTTTTTAATAGGAATGGGTGTTGGATTTTATCAAATGCTTTTTCTGCATCTATGGAGATAATCATATGGTTTTTGTTAGTTTGGTTATTGATATAATTGATTATGCTGATAGTTTTCCTGATATTGAACCAGCCCTGCATTCCTGGTATAAATTCTACTTGGTCAAGATGTATTATCCTGGAGATAACTTTCTGTAATCTTGTTGCTAAAATCTTATTTAAAATTTTTGCATCAATATTCATTAGGGAAATGGGTCTATAGTTTTCTTTCTCTGTTTTCACCTACCTGGTTTAGCTATCAGCACCATATCGGTCTCATAGAAGGAATTTGGTAGTATACCTTCTGTCCCTATTTTTTCAAATAGTTTGTATAGTATTGGAATTAATTGTTCTTTGAATGTTTGGTAGAATTCACATGTAAAACCATCTGGCCCTGGAGATTTTTTCTTAGGGAGTTGATTAATAGCTTGTTCTATTTCTTTTTCTAAAATGGGGCTATTTAAATAATTTATTTCCTCTTCTGTTAACCTGGGCAATCTATATTTTTGTAGATATTCCTCCATTTCATTTAGATTTTTTGGCATAAAGTTGGGCAAAGAAACTCCTAATTATTACTCTAATTTCCTCTTCATTGGAGGAAAGTTCTCCCTTATTTTTGAGACTAACAATTTGATTTTCCTCTTTCCCTTTTCTGATCAAATTAACTAAAGGCTTATCTATTTTGTTAGTTTTTTCATAAAACCAATTCTTAGTTTTATTTATTAATTCAATAGTTTTCTTTGTTTTAACATGATTAATATGTATTAGACTGTATGGAAGGTTCAGACACTCACACAAAATGACTACTCAGAGGTCTTTCAAAGTGAAAAGCAGAAAAGTATTTAATTTAGAATTTCATGAAATCCGGGCAGACCCCCAGCAAATGGGAAGTACTCGAAGGGAGGAGGCTGCCCAACCTTCAAAAATTATTAACCCTTCCCTTTACCCCTTTGATTGGCTGCAACAATTTCATTCCCTTTTTTGGACAATTATGACCTAAATGGTATGTCCTTGTCTCTTACCATGGAGAAAGAACTGAGGCCTACCAGGCTTCTTTAACTCTAACTAATAGTTAAAGAATTTATACACACATACACACACACACATCTAGATTAAAGCTAGATGGCAGATAATCTTGG
>JAJPUD010024515.1:0-18648 GCA_023553655.1 Myrmecobius fasciatus
TATATTTGAGGTGGGGAGACACCCAGCAACAAAACACTAAAGTAATAAAATCCCATTTGGTATCTCTCTGACACATCGATCTCTAGAATAACTGATCGACTACAAAAGGTGTGGGGGGGGGAGTCAAAGATGACGCCAAAATTTAAATGGCCCTAGAGAGTCTGGTAATATGGAAAGCCATCAAAAAAAGAAATGAGGGAAGAGTTAATCTGGGGAGGAAGAAGTGTTTTGAAAGCAATGGAGTGTCTAACAAGGGCACCAATGAGTTGGCAGAAAGGAGGTGAGTAAAATTGGGGGTAGGAGGTAAGGTGAAGATTCATATTCTTGCAAGTGATTCTCAGCTCATTAAACATCTACCAAGTTTGAAAGTTTAGTATATTATTTGTGCACCATTTTTACTTCTCCAGCAGCAGAAATAATCAGTTGATCAGTAGTCAGTTGCATATGTCTACTTCTATCATACATTGGTGCCTCTTGATGCTCTCCCCATGCTGGCTGCTGGTAAACTTCCTAACAGCAGGTACAATGTCTTGTTGGTATAGCTTTGCTCAGGATCTTTGTTCCATTCACAAGTTTATTTATTGCTAAATTACCTCTCCTACCAATACCCCCTGGACAAACTTTGTGCCCGTTATTTTTCTTAGGCTGGCACCAAATATACCTATGGTTCTTGTTCCTTTCAGGCACAAGAGAATGATGCTATTGGGGCTGTTGCCCCTGCCTCCTCAGGAAACATGACCCCTTCTTTGAGTGAAGAAATTCGTAGGGTTGGGGCAGAGGGGGAGACAGCAGAGTTTGGACTACCTTTAACTGTTCCACTCTCATGACATTTAGATGCTCACCATGCAGTCTCCTTATTTGTAAAGTAAGCACAGTCACAGCACCAACCTTACAGGTGGTTGGGAGAATTAACCTAAGTAAAGCATTTTGCAAACCTTAAAGCCCTGTGTGAACTGGTGGTGGTTATTATTATATTGCTACCTCCCCAAAGCAGACCTTGCTCATTGGTCAAATAAAATTGAGAGTTGAAGATCACATCAAACTGATCCAAACCCTCTCTGAGTCACCCTCCATCAGTGATGCATTTCCTGAAGCATTCCCATTTTCAGTCAAAGGGAGAGTACTCTTTAGGCCTGAGCTGGAACCATCTAAGAGGCATTTCTTCCCATCCCCAGTTTAAGTAAGTTCTTCAAAAAGGATGGAAGAAAGGCAGAACATTCACCTTAGTGATGACCCATGAATCATATGACCTTACCATAGCACAAGTGTGCAGAATTCTCCCCTTTCCTCCCTCTTATCCTTTGGATTGAATAAGTGAATCAATACACACTGCTGTCCTTGGGCTGGGCACGTCAACTAACCATCAAGTGCCCAATGGCTGCCATCAAACCTCATTTTTGAGGGGATTCTGTGAGGTCTGGAACTGCACCTACAATGCTTGGGCACATAGCAAGCACTTAATTGCTCATTTGGTTATTCATCTTAAGAGATCTTCCCTTTTCTGTAAGAGTTTGATCCCTGCCCCAAACCCTCTTTAATTTATCCCACAACTTAGCCTGGGAGTGGGGCAAGAGGAAAGTTCCCTGTATTAAAAAGCAGCACTGCAAGAGTTATTATGTTGACACACAAAACAGACTCACAGGCAAAAGATGACAGGACACTAAAGTGAACCTTTTCTAAATCAATACAATTTCTCAAATTTATTTTTTTCTTAAAGAATTACTTCTAATTTCTCTGTCAGAAGGGGGTGAGAGGGAAGGTTTCTCCCCCCCTTGTAAACACTGAAATACAGATCTGGGAAACGAGGGGAGACACAAAAAAAGTGCATTTTACAAAATTATCAACTAAAATATATTTTACATGGATTACACTTCCATTGAAATTCTACCAGCTGCATTTTCAGTTTCAAAAAATATTTCCATATCTAAGAGATTAAAAAAGCATGAAAGAGTCCTGGGTGGCAGCGGGGTGCCCTGCCTTGAGGAGAAGGAACCCGAGGAGCAAAGTCTCTTCCCCCTCCCTGTGGGAGGATGGGTCTCCTTCTGGAGGGCCAGGGTAGGCCTAACTTTTTCTCACAAGCAGGATCGATTAAGATCCTTTGGGATGGAGTGGGTATCTGCGGATACCCCAACTGCTGGGCAGCATGAAGAACTCCAATCCCAAGCCTCCCTCATCCATTATTCCCCTACTGCCTGCTGTGGGCAAGATGCCCTGAGCATCCCAGGATCCCCATCCCTCCCAGACTGATTTTTTCCCCCTAATCAGCTTATTTGTTTGAGGGGCCCTCAGATTCCTCTCCTCCTTAATTGGGACTGGGCTCCCCTCTTATAACTTCTCCTCTGTACCCTAGGGACTTCACCCACTCTTTAGTGGATATGAACTGCCCCTTCTCCCTTCCCCCCAAGAAGCCTCAAAACAAAGGGACATAGAGAGGACAAGGACAAAGCAAGGGTGCCACAAAGGCCTTGAGAAGGTCTGGCCTTGCATAGGCCATCCCCGGATCAAGAGGCTCTCTGCCTCTCACACAGCCTGATCCCTTCAACTCCCCATGAAACCATGGCTTCCCTGGGAGTGAGGGGGAGGAGGGCAAACACATTGGTGTGGGGGGGCAGCTGGCAGCCCAGCTAACAAGAGGCAAGATCCATGGTCTCAGCCTTTCCCTCCCCCATCACAGTCCCTCTTTGGTATGAAAAGGAAATAACAGGGCCTACTCATGGCTGCCACCTCATCTCCACCCCCCCCCCCAATTCCCTCCTTGCCAGACCCAACTGAGAAAGGAGTAAGGTAGGGGGTGGGGTAGGGGGCTCCTAACCTGCTCTTTTCTTGGGGTCATCCCTAGGAAGAAAGGTGAGGTCAGAGCCTGGCCCTCAGCTCAGGCTAGAAAGGAACAAAATGGAAAACCCAGGTCCTTTCCTAGCTCTAGGAGTGAGTGGCAGCAGCTCTCAGCAGGTCTGCGGACTGATACAGTGTTGATTCTCATTCTGGTTTAAATTAGTGCAATCTACAAAGGGCTTCCAAGGGGATGGACGGATGGGTGGGCAGACAGGGGAGGGTGGGGGAAGTGTTGGGTCACCCCGCTCTCCTTTGGTTTGTTTTAGGACTGGGCTCCAAGAGTTGGGTGTTGAAGGTCTGCAGGAGGCTTTGTAGAACCTCAACATGTAAGGCAAGAGGGAAAAAAGTCTCCAGCAAATCAGGTAGTATTATTTTTTCTCTCTCCCTGACCCCACCTCCCTCCCAAATACTCACCCTCCCCGAAACAACACCCACCCTGTGTTGGGCAGTTTCCTTCTGGGAGCCCTGGGGCACCTTTCTCTGTGCCAGAGGACGGGAAGCTGGATATCAGCTAGACAGAGCCCACACCAGGCTCACTTCCGTCCAGGCAGAGGGGACTGCCCTCACCCCATGGTGGTAGTATACTGTGAGGTGACTAGGATGAAAAGTGGAGAGGAGGATGCTCCAGGGGCCTTGAATGGGGTGGGGGCAGGGGCAGGCCCCCCCTAGCTTAGGGAGAGGGAGTCAAGTGCTCAAGAAGACAGGCTCTGGCTTTCTGAGGCTGGGCTCAGAGCCGGGGGGGGGGTCCGAGGTGGGGAGGGAACCCCTAGGAGTGGTCAACAGCTGGTCACAGTGTGGTGAGGTAAAGCTGGTCTCCCACTCTCCCTTTCCCACTGAGAGCAGTCTGTGGTGCCAGGGGTGCAACCCTGCCTTGTCTTACCCCGCTCCCTTCTGGGCCAAGGCTCCACGGCCTCTGCAGAGACTGCTCTAGCCAGGGATTTCTTCCCATGGGACATGGGAAGGATTTCCTGTGGAGCCTGGTACCTTCCTTGGAACCTGGCCTCTGCTAGGGCCTGCTCAGTTCCACCCACCCTCAGCCAAACCAGAGGACGCCTCCCCCAGATCCCTTTTGCTCTTTCTAACCAAGTGCTGTGCTTTGAGCTGCTGCCATCCTTGCTCTGGGGAAGCTACCCTGGCACATGGGGAACACCCCCACCCCGGGTGCTCCTTGCCAGTTCTTCCCCCTGAGCTGGGGTTTGGGCAGCTACTGTGGGTTCTTGAGGATGCGGCCATGTCGGAAGTCATAGACGTGGCGGCAAAGAAACACCAGGTCAGGGTCTGTGTCTTCTGGCACTGTGCGGTGGGGTGGGGTAGAGTACTCTACCGAGGGGGGCACCAGCGCTGCTCTCTGGCCAGGGAGACCTTCACCCCGACGTTTTGCCAAGGCACAGAATCTGTAGGGAACAGTATGGACATGATCTGGGGGTTCATCTCCTGGGCCCGACATCTAGGATTTAGACCTTGTCCACAAGTCCCTCCCCTTGTGTTAGATTTTCTTCCTGTGTGGGAGCCGGCCCACCTCTGAACCTGTGCTCAACAAGCTTCTTCCAGGCCCTCCTCTGCCCTCCTGGAAATCAATGGAACTGGAAGAGGATCAGAGTGGAGATCTCTTCCCACTAGGGAAGGGCTGAGGACAGGACCATCCTCCAGTTCCCCCAGGCATCCCCCCATCTCACCCCATCCAACCAGGTCCAATGTGTAGTGAGAGGAGTGTTTCCCTAAGAGAGCCAGGTGGAGTGGCAGAAAGTTCTGTTGGCTCTCAGAGATGCCCCTAAAGCCACTGTGGGGGGCAGGAGGAGGGAGGGGCTGACAACTCCCCCAGACCACAGGATTTTATTGAAGGAGGGAGGTGGGCCTGGTTGGGCAGAAAGAAACCCCTACCTGCAGTACTCTGCAAAAGTCAGGACATAGCACTTCTCCTCAATGCAGGCCACACTGTTCTCATCCTGGTGGCGGGATGCAAAGATCTCATTCTGCCAGGGTAGAGAAGAGGGCAGTACAAGGTTAGAGGCTGCAAAGTGCTCTCCATAGTCTAAGCTCAAGCCAAGCAGAGTGAAGAGGAGCCGTTATCCTCTCCCCTGGAGAACGTTCAGTCACCCACAGTGCCAGGGAGCCACCTTCACTTAACCAACCCTCCAGGCCAAACCTTGGACCCTTCCATCCCTACCCTCCCAAGCCCTACTCCAATTTTCCATTTAATGGGGGAATTACAACCAAGGCTGCCATTGGCAGCTTTCTTTCCAGGGGCTCTGTATGTAATATGTACTGTTCCTGCCATTTTATTCTCATAGTCCTGGTCCCAGCACTGGGTGGTTGTTTTTTTATATAGGTCTGGGAGAAAGGAAACAGTCGTTTTCAACCTAGGCAGCTGAGGAGGCTAGAGGGAGGGACAGTTCCAGGATCTTCTTAAGTCTTCAACCCATCTGAAATAGGCTGGACCTAGCCTCATCAGTCAAAAAAAATAAGCAGAGAGGTCTTAAGAATCCAGAGAGAATGGGAACAGTGTCAAGGATAGAATCCAGGTATCTTAATACCTAGTTAAGGGCCTTCCCCATCTTGCTCCATCTTCTTCCTGAAGAACTTAAGCTCACTGAGGGGGAACTGAGTTAACAAACGTATCCACGTATTCCTTCCACACTGCCTTTCACATCAGCTCAATCTTCAGGAAAGAGGGACTACTTGTTCTGCCCCAACTCTACTGCTACATGACTAGGCAGATACCTCTCCCTAATCAATTTTTGCCAGAAAATCCACTCTGCAATGGTTAGGCTGGAATTTGTCAACAGGAAAAACTAAGATTCCAGCAGATTCCAGACCTTAGTCTCATGGAGAGTCCTGCACCATCTTCAGTGACCTCCTTCTTCCTCCATTTCCCTTAAGAACCAAAAAGACCCAATAGGAGGGGGCTAATGGAGAATGGCAAGAATAAATACCAGTCTTGTAGAGGCCCTGTAAAAAGTCTGGCTAAGAAGAGAAAGCTAGGCCCTGACCCTTATCCTCAATATCTTATCTTCCTTGCAGCCATATCTTTTCTCCAGCACCCCTGAGATCCAGAGGACAGTCCCACTTGATAACATCTCTTTATTTTTCAGGTACTCACCTGATGCATACTGGGATTTCGGCCTCCCTGAGTATGCTCTGGTCTATAATACCACAGTAGGCTCATCATCAGCTCTCCTGTGGAAAGATAACATTAGTGCTCAGGGATGGAGCTGGCAATCCAGAAAGACTAGCCTGAAGTTCCCAAGCTGTTGTCAACTCTGTTTAGAGTTCTTTGCCCAGATTAGAATTTGCTAATGACTGCTCATGATTCCAAAGTTGTGCAGAGCAGCTGGCCCCTCTCCCTGATCCTAGCCTAGAATTCAGTATTTAGACATGAGCTTATGACATGGGAACACTTTTAAAGGGAGATTGGATAGATGCTCAGGTCTGAAAGTATATGGACAGAAACTGAAGAGAAAATTTAACAAGGCTTTCAATCCCTGAAGTGTTATCTCCCATAACTTGAGACTTGAACTACAACAATCTCAACCCGGTGCCAAATTCCAGGTGCCATGTGCTTCCTCTCCCTGGGTTAGTACCTGTTTTAGGATCCTCCCAAAGGGCAGAGATCTTGGCCACATAGGGCATAGATTTCTTTCGAGGTCCTGATTTCAGAAGGACTGTATCCCGGACCCGGATCATCTCTCCATCACGCTCCACTGCCTGGTAGCTCTTTCGGATGGCTGGTCCTGGTTCATTCTAGGCAAAAATTTAGATTTTTGCAGTCTTATAATAGGAGAAGAAAGGAATTATAATCCTTTTGACATATATGTACTCCACACCCACCCAAGGAGAAGGGGGGGCAAAGGAGTACATTTACCCTGTATATCTCTTTTTTCGAGGATTAGGGTAGGGGAAAACTCCCAGAGAGAAATTAAGAAATGAAGTAAGAAACTTTATGCAACCAACCTTGTGGGCTCTGGGCATTAATTATCCTACTTTATTGTCATTTGGTCCCTCATTTTCATATAACCTTCACATATGTATCCTATGACGTCACATCATCTTATCTCCCCATCATATACTTTCTAGTTTGGGCTATGATATTTCTGGGCAATTCAATTTGGGATTTCTTTCAGGAAGTGCCTTTAGTTTCATTTTAGCCTCTGGTTCTAAGTTTTCTTGTAATTTTTGATTGAGGGTATCCAGGATTTTTGCTTGCTCATTCTTTTCAGGAAGTCTAACAATGCTTAAATTATCTTTTCTTTTTTATTAAAGCTTTTTAATTTTCAAAACATATGCATGGATAATTTTTCAACATTAACCCTTGCAAATTTTTACCTCCCTTCCTCTCACCCCCATTCCTAGATGGCAAGTAATCCAACACATGTTATTAAACATAAATCCAATATGTGCATACATATGTATACAATTATCTTGCTGCACAAGACAAATCAGATCAAAAAGGAAAAAAAAATGAGAAAAAAAATGCAAGCAAACAACAACAACAAAAAAAATGAAAATGCTATGTTGTGATCCATACTCAGTTCTCACAGTCCTCTTTCTGGGTGTAGATGGTTCTCTTAATCACAAGATCACTGAAACTGCCCTGGATCATCTCATTGTTGAAAAGAACCACATCTATCAGAATTGATCATTGTATAGTCTTGTTGCTGTGTACAGTGATCTCCTGATTCTGCTCATTTCACTTAGCAACAGTTCATGTAAGTCTCTCCAGGCCTCTCTGAAATCATCTTGTTCATCATTTCTTACAGAAGAATAATATTCCATAACATTCATATACCATAACTTATTCAGCCATTCTCCAACTAATGGGCATCTACTCAAAGTTTCCAGTTTTTTGCCACTACAAAAAGGGCTGCCACAAACATTTTTGCATATGTGGGTCCCTTTTCCCTCCTTTAAGATTTCTTTGGGATACAAGCCCAGTAGGAACACTGCTGGGTCAAAGGATATGCACAGTTTGACAGCCCTTTGGGCATAGGTCCATATTGCTTTCCAGAATGGTTGGATCACTTCACAACTCCACCATCAATGCATTAGTGTCCTAATATTCCCACATCCCCTCCAACATCTTAGCCAATCTGAGAGGTATGTAGTGGTACCTCAAGAGTTGTTTTAATTTGCATTTCTCTGATCAATAGTGATTTGAAGCACCTTTTCATATGACTAGAAATGGTTTTAATTTCTCCATCTGAAAATTGTCTGTTCATATCCCTTGACCATTTGTTAATTGGAGAATGGCTTGAATTCTCATAAATTTGAGTCAATTCTCTATATGTTTTAGAAACGAGGCCTTTATCAGAACCTCTGAATGCGAAAATATTTTCCCAGTTTATTGCTTCCCTTCTAATCTTGTCTTCCTTAGTTTTGTTTATACAAAAACATTTTAACTTAATATAATCAAAATTATCTATTTTTTTTGTTCAATGAATTCCAGTTCCTTTTTGACCTCAAATTCCTTCCTTCTCCACAGATCTGAGAGGTAAACTATTCTTTGTTCTTCTAATTTGCTTATAATATCAGTATGTCTAAATCATGAACCCATTTCGGCCTTATCTTGGTACATGGTGTTAGGTGTGGGTCAATGCCTAGTTTCTTCCACCCTAGTTTCCAATTTCCCCAGCAGTTTTTCTCAAATAGTGAGGCTTTTATCCCAAAAGCTGGGGTTTTTGAGTTTGTCGAACACTAGATTACTATAATCATTGCCCATTTTGTTTTGTGATCCTAACCTATTCCACTGATCGACAACACTATTTCTTAGCCAATACCAAATGGTTTTGATTATCACTGCTTTGTAACATAGTTTTATAAATTATCTGTTCTTGACTTGTTTTCCACGTCACTTTTTTTGATGGTAGATACCTCATGTAGTCTAATTTTTCAGTCTTTTGACTTTGTTCCAATGTTTCACGTCTCCTTCAATCTCTGAGTTCTGTTTGCTCCATTCTGTTATTTAGGTTGTCTGCTTGACTCATATTTTCCACCTTCTAAGTTGTTTATTCACCTATTTTTCTCCCCAAAGAGTACTAATTGCAGTTTTTTTGTTTCTGCTTCATCTTTCATCCATTCCTGGAGTCCTTGTTGCCATGCCATTTCCCCCCTTATATTTATTGTAGAGTTACACTACTCTCCTGGATTTCTTAGGCTTCTTCCAACCCATATATTCTTCAGTGTATTATAAGTTTTCTTGTATTTGTTCATGTCTCTAGCCTCATTTACTAAACTGAGACCTTGTGATAAGGCCATTCTTTGATGAGGTAGGTAAATACTGGTTCTGTTTCTCTGTTAATGTACTTCCAACATTATAGATGGGGTGGCTGGGCTGGGTTCTGTTCCCTCTCCACATCATTTTTCATAATCCAGATCTGAGACAAGATGTTGGGCTCAATCCTTGACTTTCAGTTCTAACTCCTTATAGTCTACTAGACTTGTGGCTACTGGACTTGGTTCCAACTCCATTTTCTTGGTCCTTTAGTGTGGCTATTGAATATCAGTGATCTTATTGGCTTCATCTCTTAGATGGACCCACAACTCTGTCTGCTGAAGTACTTCTACCCTGTTCCTTATTTCTTTGGGAAGTCACCTAAAAGGAGCTGGCTTTGTCTCCTAGTGTGGCTCCTGAGACTTCACTGGCTTCATTTACATTTACCAGAGATCACACGCTAGTTCTAGGTTCTCCTAAAGCCACCCTGACCAGAAAGCCCACAGGCTCTCTTGTGAAGTTGTGAACTGAATGGAGGAGTTTACCGATGTTTCTGTTTGAATTTATTGAATATTTCCTTCAATAATATAAACATCTTATTGCTATATTTATTCCTCATGGGAGCTACTAACTTGACCGGAGGCATTCAAGGCACCATGTTTACCACCAGTCTAATATTCATTTTCCTAGAGGAGTACCAAAAAGTTTCTTGGAATGGTTTCCATTTTATGGATTAAAAAATGGGAAAAGACAGAAGGATGGCTAGAGAATTAGAGGTAGGCTGACAGAATCTAATTCCTATAATTACTCATGCTTTGCTCAGAGAAAGTGACTTGTCCGAGGTCACTCAATGGCAGAATTATGATTAGAATCCGTACTCTTGACTTCAAATTCAGCTGCCTCAGGTACCTGCATAGTTCCATTCTGGAACTTGTCAACTGCCATGAGTTCATGGAAAGAACCAGGGAATATGAGGTGAGAAGGGTTTGGTCTCTCCTCTTTCACAAGCTTAATGCCCCATAGAATCCTCTGAGGTTCCAAAAAGCTTTGCTTTCTGTCCCTTGCCTTCCCCAGCCCCCTCACCAGCTGCTAGGTACTTACCACAACGTACACAGCCTTTTCACAGGCAGTTCCAACAGGCACCCAGCCATTGGTGGCCCGACGACGCTGGATGCGTTGCTGCTTTGGGTGGCTGCTCACTGCCTTGGTTTCAGAGGGATGCAGGCAGCTGGGTGCTGTACGCAGGCCAGACTTGGAGCCACTAGGAGGTTTTGCACTTTGTGGGCATGCACGGGCCATTGTCTGGGGCTCTGAATTGGGTGTCTGCAGATGGGGGACAGGCTCAGCTGCAGGCGGCACATTGGGCACAGGACATCCTGAGAGGGGGTGGGCGGGTGAAGCTGGATGGCCAGCTACAGGGATCGTGAGGTCCAGCTGGTCTAGAGACCTGCAACTCTCTAATGGGAAAGGAAGGGAAAATGTCAGGGAGAACTCTGTGGTCCCTTTTACCCACTTTTCCAAAAGCTTAGTCCCTTATCTAAAACAGAAATTTTGTGATCACAATTAGAGAACCACCAGAGCTTTACAAAGAGTAAAAGGGTTTTAGGCTTTTAGTTAAGGAAGTACAGTATCAAGGTAACTTGTGTATACAAAAAAGATAGGTGAACGAGAGAAGCCATATATGTCCTGGCCTGGTGTGGGGTGGGGAGAAGAGAGAGGAAGAACCCTGCCCTCATTTTCCAGGGCTCTAGCCCAACAGGGAACCTGGAACAACCAGTCTTGTCAGAGCCTATAGGTCTATAAAGTTGTTTTATAGCCTCCCATAGAGAGGGTGGAGAGGGAGTCACTGAAAAGGCCCAACTCAGTGCCTCCTTGACAACTGGAGCTCTCAGAAGGAGGGCAGAGCCACTTAGAATGATGACTGAATTACTGCCCCACTTGATTTGCTCACCTCCCTATAAAGGAAAGATAAGGAGCTAAAAGTTGTCATCGTCTGAGCTGAGAAGAAGAGACCCCAAAAGTCATGGCTGCCCACTTCCTGTCCAGACTTTCTCTGGCTAGCATAATCACAGAACTTCAGAGGTAGAACAGACTTCAACAGCCATCTAATCCAACCAATACCCAAAAGAGAATATGTGTTAATATAAGTAACACAGGCTCATCCAGTCTTTGCTTGAAGACCTTCATGACAGGGAGTCCACTGTGCCTTGAGGCAGCCCATTCCACTTCTAGATAGCTCCTACAAGACATTTTTCCTAAAGTCAAGTCTAAATTTATATCTTTGTAACTTCTACTAACTGTTCCTTATTTTTTCCCCTGGACCAAAGGAGAATATACTGGAGACAGCAAGTATAAATGTCATTGGGCATGTGGAATCCTGGGAGGGGTCTATCCATAAGGTTACTATCAAGGCAGCTTCCCTATGAGGACACCAATACTACACCCAAGTGAAGACTGGTGACTTTTGTCTTCTTGGAAAAAAGGGCAATGCCAGTCTGTAAATATTAAGACTTACAAGGGCTCCTTATTCTTTCTTATTTGAGGATTTTACTCTCATTTTTGAAAGTTTTTTCTCTGCCAAAGGCATTACTTCTGCTGTCTTAGTATTCTAATTAGCCAGGAAGGAAAAAAAGATAAAATAGAGATAGATTCATCAGGCCTGGAACACATTTTCCTGAGGTGTTTATTTGTGTTTTATTGAAACAACAAGAGCCAAGGCTGTGGGCTCAGATACTACTTTGCTTAAGCTGTGGGAATCCCAACTTCCCAAAGGGAAGGCCACACACTAAGGGAGCATATAAGGGAGGGCACTGCTTTTTGGCATTAAGTCCAGTATGATTGAGGCAATAGCTGCTTTCACTTTAAGGCCTCTATCTACATTCCCAGTCCCATGTCCCAGCTACCTTTTCCGCCCAGGGTTCAGCTCTCCATATGAAAGCTTTAGTAACACACGGGCCAACACATGCTTAGGGCTTTCTGCAGCAGACACACAGTCATAGGATGACAGACACACAACTTGGCAAGCCTAACATGCTCAGAAGGCAAAAAGCCTCTGAAAAGGCACTAGCACAGCCCACTCCACACTCTTAAGTGCTTCTGAGAAAACATATTAGCGAAAGCAGCTTTAGGAGGGCAGTTGGCTAGGCTGCCAGAGAGGCCCTGCCCCTCATCAGTCAATGTTACAGCAGAGTACTGAATCGTTATGGTAACGTTTGGTTACACAGTCAGGTTATCAAAAACACATGTTACAAAAGTACATGCATCTTCTTCTGGATCTACTGGTAGGCAGGACCCTCCAATGAGCATCTCAAGGAGCACATGGAATTAAGCCTGCCCTAGGTCTCAATCATACTATATTGAATTTTGGGATACCCAAAAGCTTTGACCAAAGTACAAGTCCTTTTTACAGGGGCCCATTCCTGATCCTTGCAACTGTTAATGCCTTCCCTTCTTGGATTACCTTCCTATCAAGTGTGTAGGTTGTGTATAGGTACACACACACACACACCCCCTTTTTGTGAACTTAGTTGTTTATAAGTTGTCTCTCCCATTAGAATGTAAACTCTTTGAAGACAGGCAGTTTTTGGGCCATATAACCCCAGTACACAGCACAGTGGCAGACACACATAGTAAGCAATTTAAACGCTTGCTGACTATTCACAAGAATATCCAGCTATTATGTTGTGTTATTTTCCATAAAGTCCTGACAGATAAACTGGGGACAGCTTTGCCTGTCTGACATGCCTAGGTAGCCTGATGGCCACTAAAGCAGAGAGAATAAAACCGAGGATCTTGCCTGAAAATGCCAGGACCAAAACTGTGCTCACTTCTCAGGGCAGGGTCCCCTAATGACTTTTTGCTATGACCTTAGAGTGAACTCTCAGGATACTAAGCCATAGGCAAAGCCTAGAAAGGCACACATCACCACAGAAACCCTTTGCTCCAAGGGCAGACCCCCTTTTTAGGGACATCTTACCTGCTGCAAAAGGCATTTTGTAGGGACAGCTGCCATGAGTGGCATGGAGGCTGCTGACACGACTAAGGGGCATGGGGAGAACCCCGCAGAGACTGTAGCTGTTTACTCCTTCTCCTTCTCCACAGCAGTAACGTGATGAACACCAAGGAGGGTGCTGGAAAGAGGTTCCTGTGGGCAGGGAGCTGGGGGCCACTAGAAGCCCATCACAGGGGGCAGAAGGGGACAGCTCTCCCCCCTCTGGGAACACAGGACAGGGTGAGTAGCCCCCACACTGCAGTCCGCTTTGACCATAGTACAAGTAGACCCCACTCAGTGTGGTAAGCTCAGGACCACCATAGAAACAGCCGTAGTCAGAGTGGTTGCCGGGCACAGGCAGCGGGGGCAGCTGGGGGAGAGGAAATGAGGGCTGGTGTAGGTCTTGTTTGGGAGTGGGAGACTTCTCTCCTGGGCGCCCATACTCTGGCTTCATGGCAGCCTGCCCACCCATCAGCAGGGGCAGCCGGTGGTACAGGTCCCCAGGGCTCTCATAAGAGTGGCTCAAGGGTTCATAGGGTAGGGGTTCTCCTTTGCCACATAACCGAGGGGAGCCAGAAGAGGCAGCTGGCGGCCAGGTTCCCTCAGGGGGTATTTGCCAGCTGGACAGTCCCTCAGTCCCTGCGAGGCTAGCTTCTTGCCTAGCCTTCACGCAGTTTTTCCGATTGGCTTTGGCCCATTTAAGCCTCAGTGTCTTAGGGCCTATAGAGTCAGGCCGGACATCTCCATCAGGGTGACTTCGAGGGGCCCGATGGGGCAATTCCCGCTCCTGGCTTAGCTTGAGGAAGGCTGCTGCATTCAGGCTGGCCAGTCTTTTGGGAGCAGTATCACCTTCCCGGCGGGAGCCATCTTCAAATACTTCCTCAGGCAGAATGTCCTGGCTATTCCCCTTGAGTCTTCCTGCCCGAGTTCGGCTGCGTCCCTTAAAGCTTTTGGGGACCGGCTTCTCCGGTGAGGCCCAACTCCCACTTACTTTATCTCGGGCTCTCCTCGTTTCCCCTCGGCATCGCCGAGTAGCGGCAATCCCGGCCCCATCATCCCGCTCTAGGAGCAGGTTATTGAGGGCCTCTGCATTGAGTGAAGCCAGACGCCGCTTGCGAGGTTCTTCAGGAAGGGAGTTATCAGTCCCAGCATCCTGTTCCCCATCTGTCTCACCCTTGCCTGGAACAGAAGTCTCCGGCAAGCCAGGTGTAAGTGGCTGCAGCTCCTCAACCCACCCGGAGGCCTCCTTGCCTCTGGGGCCAGCCACATGCTCCAGGCGGGTCAGCAGCACTTTGCAGGTCTTCGGCTTGCCTGCGCCCAGGAGTCGCTTGCGGAGAGGGTAATTTTTCCTAAGCTCTTGTAGACTGGGGAGGCTTGGGACCTCTGGGGCAGCCCCTGGCTCAGTGCCCTCCTGCCGCTCCATCCTCTTGCCTTCCACCTGAAGTGGCTCCCGGCCAGTAGGGAGAGAGTTCAGCAGGGACAGAGATTTCCTCCGAGCATGCGTCATAGAGCAGCTTCTGGACCTGGAGGAGAGAAACCAATAGTAATAACTGATCATTAGAGACAGCACTTCACATCTGCTGTTTCATTTGATTCTTATAGCCTTGTGAAGTAGATACTATCCAGATCTGTGGAGGAAACAATGCTCTGAGAGGTTAACCAACTTACCCATGATCACATAGCTGCTAAGTGACAGAGAAAGACTAGAGGTTTCCCTGGATCTCCAGTTGAACCTTCTTGTCACTACACTTCTCTCTGACAGCTCCCCCTGTTCAAAGCCCTCCCCCATCTTCAAACTCCTCACAATCACTTTACAATTTTAATTATCTCTGCTAGCTCTATTTGGCTTACTTCTGGGATACCAATGCACCACCTGGTTCTCTTTTTCCAAGCCTAGATCTGTTTTCCTCCAACTCTCCTCTTTCCAAAGCATTAACAGGTATAGTCCAGAAGGTCTATAGGCCTATGTTCAATCTCAACTGAAAACAGGGATGTTCTCTCCATAGGTCCATTTCTCCCATTACTCTCAAAGCCCAAGACTCCATCCCATCTTGTCCATGTCCATGGAAGGAAGGGGAAAAGAACTGCTCTTCAGAAATGGAAGAGAAGTAGACTCATGGTCCAAGGTAAAATAAAAAGGAAATCTGAGAAGAGAACCCAGCCTGGTATTCTATCCTGTTCTCTTCATGTGATTTGGGGACTGTATACTAAGGACTAAGAAAAAGTTATGTGGGTCTAGGTGACCCCCTGTTCCCATGGGAAGAGCAAGGTTCTTACGAAGGTTATATAGTAATAATTCAATTTAGAAGTAAAAGAAGAAAGGGACAGAGATGGCACTTCTGGCCTTTGGTTTCTTCATCATAAAGGGGTTTGAACTAGATGACCTTGAAGGATCCTTCAAGTTAAAAACTTCTGCTCCCAAATGCCTTGCAAAATAAATAAATAAGTGAATGAATAAAAATTCTGTAAGAGGAGAGCTACTTTCTTCCCATGAATGGGGAGAGGGGTCTTCTTAAGAAGAGTAAGAAGCTGGTCTAGTCAGAATTTCTGGGTAAAGGCCAACCTGGTCCTTTCTGCTCACGCATTCTACCTACCCACTTTAACCCCAAAGGTTCCATAGTCAAAGCCAGGATCTAGATTCTGTAAAGAAAAGCACTTCAAAGAATCAGAAGTTTGTTCCCCACCCAGTACCCAGGCCAAAACTACCCCTCAAGCTGGCTTTTTAAGGGTTCCTAGGGGGCAGGAAGTTGTCACCTTACTCAATGGCTCAACACCAAATCTAGTCCCAGGGACTCCATTTTCCCTAGGAATGGTAGATTGTGTTTGGGAAAGGAAAGGCTGAGAAGCTGGCAGTCTGGAACCCTTCAGCCCCAAAGTGGGTACATGCTAAGTATAGAAGCAGGTCCAAGTCACAGACCCAGAAGCAGATGCCTTAAATCCTTGTTTAAACACAAAGGGATTCAGGAAAAGGAAGAGGCAAAGAGCAAGTCAAATAAAAGTTAAAGGGCTGGAGCCTTTCCCCTCTACTGGAGAGTCCAGTGTTTGATATTATTCCAGCTTAATAACAACTTTTTCATATGGTGCTTTAACTTGTAAGGTGGGTTAAGTGTTAGTATTACTATGATTACTTAATACATGAGGATAATAAGACTAAGTGGCCTACTCAGAATCGGAAAATGTCAAAGGACTAGAACATAGGGGCCTCCAGATTCCCATGTTCATGGCTTGCCACAAATCCCTGCTGCTTCTTAAATTAGAAGACATCTGGGATCACAGACCCTATAGAAGAACCAACCAGATGTAGGAAATTCTTCCTTGATGGTGTGCTCAAGCCAAAGCAAATATACATGTGACAGGTAACCCAGAATCCTTCAGAAAGCCTGGCATTGATGAGGGGGCATTGGGCAGAAAGTTTTCCCCCAGCAAAAGAGGCTCCAAGGTCCTGCAGAGCAGATGGATAAGGTGAACCTAACTGGTCAGAGGGAGTCATGGAATGTCTGTTCCCTGTCAGAGCATATCTTCCCTTCAAGAAACACAAAGAGCAGCTGCAGCCAAGTTGCAAGTTGAATTTCTAGCTTAAGCCCCAACTCTGGCAGACCCCAGGTCTCACTGGGTAGCCCACAGGGGCCCAGCTTCTCAAACAAATTGGGGAACACAAACCCAATCCTGGCCCCTAGACTCCACTACTCCTTTCTGCTTATCCTCAAGGCCAGCCCATCCCCACTTCCCACCCTTTCCTTCTTAATTTCCCCCACTGCTATTGTTATTCACATACACTCCACTCTAAAGAACACAGAGTTAGAGTCCCTGCTGGGCTAGGATTTAACCCTGAAATTCCCAAACGGGAGTAGTGCTCAGGCTTCCTGAAGTCTTCCTTCCCGATGAGCACACTAAATGCCCACTCAGGAGGACTAGGATAAGAGTGCAAAGTGAGCACTGGCCAGTAAGCCCAGCCATCACAGCTGAGTCACTCATTTTCAGCCCTTGATATTTTCCCTGGGAAGAACTCCTGGGCTGACTGGGGGAGGAAGAGGGAGGGGGGAAGGCTTTGGGTACTGTCAGATGGACTCCCCTCCCTGCCATAAACCAGTCTGATCAGCGTGGGCGACCCCCATCCCAGAGCCCTGACTCGGCAAACTGGAAAGGGGAGGCAGTGTGCCAGGGAGAAAGCTATGGCTTCATGTGCTGACCTGCCCTGGCCCCAGGATAGGGCCAAGAGCAAGACACTGGGGCAGAAGGGTGGGGTGCGGGAGAGGAGAGGGGCAGGCCAAAACCAAGACCCTTTCCTCAGAAAGCTCAGGGGGCCCCCCAAAGGTGGAGAAAGAAAGATCGGGAAGTTGAATGGCTCTCCTTTCCTCCCCCCAAGATCTAGGCAGAGAGCCTACCAGGACAGAGGAGCAGAGGATGGCCTAAGGCCATTTAGCCAAGCTCACTCAGACTCCTGGCCTTCATGGGATATGTATGCATACTGAGAGTCAAAGTCAAGCTGGAAACATAGCTAAGCTGGTAGACAGCCCTCAGGCAGAGATCCAACTGCCCAGAATGGGGGTTGGGGGGGAACCTTTGCTCTGCAGCACACCAAAGAAACAGTACAGGATAAAGGCAGATAGTAAAGGAACACTTGTTAATTAACTGAATGGGCAGGTGACTTTAGGGCTCAGTTTGCCCTTTCAGGACCCTAACGGGAGCCCTCTTCACCATGTAAACGTGAAAAAACTAATTAGAAGTTAAGAAATAGGGAGTAAGGGTCTCAGGGCTATGCTTCTCTCCCTCCTCTTAGCTCTCCTCTGGGATTGAACATATGAATTTTTTTTTTTCATATGAACAGCCAGCTCAACATTCATGTCTCCCAAAGACATACACCCACACTGTCTGGTCAGGCGGAGATGCTGCTCAGTTGTTTGACCCTGCAGTGGATAAACATTGTCACCCTTCTGAGTTTGGTATGAGTATGGGGGAGACTCTGCATATCCCACTACCCCCACCCCCAAGTGAAGTTATCAAATCCCATGTATCTCACTGAAAAAACTCTAAGCAATCAAAAACACTACTGCAAAATTCTCCCAGATTTTATGCAGGACCTAAATCGTGAACTGCCCCCTCCCTCACCCCAGAATCATCCAAGTAGAGGCTGGGTGATTTGGCTGCAGCTTCCCTTGAGCATGCTGAGCTGTGGGCTTTCGAGGCACGCTGAAGAAAGAGTGGAATGAGTCACACTTTGAAGCTTGACATGGGAACTACCGCAGCAGCTTTTCCCTGGGGTGGAGCTGGGCAAGGGAGAAGCAGCTTACACCTCTATGGACCTACCCCCCCCCCATCTTCCCCCTCCTTTCCCCAAAGGGTCTAACCTAGTCTGAGCAAAAGAGAATCCTAAGAAATCAGAGTGAGGTATAAATCTCAGGAGTCTTTCCCTCTGATTTATAAAATGGATCAACCACTAAGTACGACGACTATTTTAGACATTGGGAGTGGGGTGCTTACTAGGAACTTGATTCTATCACTGCCAAGAGCCAAGGAAGGCAGCTGCGCTGAGCCCCCACCCCCACCCCACAGCTAACTCTGGGTTCCCTCTCCTTCTAAGGATATGGTCATTGGCTGGACCCTAATTGCCACTCCC
>JAJPUD010024516.1:0-18648 GCA_023553655.1 Myrmecobius fasciatus
ATGGAAAAGTGGAAATAAAATAGCTCTGTTCCCCCATCGTTCCCCCCCCCACCTGAAATCCTTTGAGACTGTGGGTTCTGGGCAAAGACAGAATCAGATTCTGCCTGAGGCTTCAGTGAAGGTGTTTGATAAAAGAGGGATAAACAGGCGCTTTGGGATCACAAGGCGTCCTCAGTAACTGTGGATCCCATGGGAGGGGCAGGGTCAGCTCTTGTGGCCACAGTGACATTGCTGGAATGACCGCCAGGGGTGGGAATGAGGGAGACTGCCATCAGAGTCTTCCCAAGCAGCCCAGCCTCTGACTGGAGACTCATTCCTTAGGGCCTGCATTTAAATATGTGCATTAAGAAGATAATTAATTAAAATCAACTGATTTTCCATAACATTTACTCTAGGCCACTGAAAATGGCTTTCACATACATATTCATGTCTATCTCAATATTCCATGTGGATTATAATACAGAACACGTGAATATGCTCCTACGGCCCCAGGTGCCATCTGTGTGAACACTGCCTCCCGCTGTGCGGGACCCTAGCCCAGCCCACCCAGGACTTCATGGAGCTCTTGGAGCTGTTCTCATCTCCCTCAAGTCCTCTGAGGCGCCTGGGACTTCATCGGTACAGAAATCCACCTCACTATCGCAAATCGCAACCTGCTCATCCTGTCACCAACAACTCTCATCCACAACCTCCTTGAGGGCCTCTCTTGGAGGTCCATCTCCCAGGCCAGAGCCCTCTGGCCATCCCTGGCACTTGCCCCATGACCACTCAGCTTTTCTTCCCATTGCACAGTCCCTTCCCCCTGCAGTCCTTACTTCCCCTCTTCAAGCTCTTCCTTAGTTAAATGGTGCAATCCTCTCAGCAACTGCATCCTCTCTCTCCATGGCTCACTTTTAGTTCGTACAAGATAAACATGTTTCACATCTCACTGCCAGGCGATAACATGGGTCAAAATGCCCATACTGAAAATGAGCTTTTGCTTCCATGGGAAACTTGAGCCCACTCTCTTCAACTCTGCCCAGCTCAGGCCAGCTGCCCTGTCTGTCCCAGATACACACAAACTCTGGAGGGAGTGCATCCAAATGCATGTTGAAATCTGGGAAATGTGCTTGACTATTAAAAGCAACTTACTTACAAAACCTTTATGTGAGAATGCCCACTAATAGTGCCACAGTAATTTATATAGACATACCTAGGTCATTACTAGATTTTGAAGACAATTCTTTGTTGTGTCAAGAATAACCTTTCGTATCATACTTTGCACAGACTTGTAGTGCCCAACATTATTTGTAACCATCAAACCATATTGAGTATGTTTGTAACCAGCATTGTGATATTCTGTAATTGTATTGCTAAAAATGATTGATCTAATAGAGTGTTCCTGCAAAGAAAGAAAGAAAGAAAGAAAGAAAGAAAGAAAGAAAGAAAGAAATCTGGGAAATGCACCTTTGTCATCCACTTGGTCTTTCCTGTGTGGATGGCTGTGTGATTAAAGCTCTCTTTAAGAATCTAGATTAAAGGAATCTAGGAAGTGTCTTAAGGCTTGTTACAGTCAAGTGAGCCTGGGCTCCTCACTGAAGCTCATTCATCTCCCAATTTTACAACTCACCTGATATTGCTAATCTTTGCGCTGTTGAGTCTTCAGAGGTCCCGAAGCACTTGGCTATATTGGAGGGCGACATCTCACAAAAAGGACCTATCAAGAGGCATTTTGGTTTATAAATATTATTTTCCTAATCAAAGAGCAATAAGCCCACTGGGGAGCCTATCCTGTCTACATCTCCCAGTGAGTTGTGAATGGTAAAGACGGAGTCAGTGGTTAAATGTTTGTCTCCCCCTAATCATCCACCATAGTCTTGATTGAGGGACCGATGGCCCCCATTCTGCTTTTCTAGGAGGGAAGAGCAAGCCGTGGGTGGTGTCTCTTTCATCAGTAGTGAGGAGGACATTTGTCCTGTCTTTGGTGTTTCCCCTCCTTCAGATGCCTCAGCCTTGCCACAACTGCCTCATCTCCATGAATGTGATAACCTTCTCAGCTTTCCTCCACCGAAAGTAGCCTGACCCTTCACAGATCAATAACCCCATTTGTTTACCTCAGGGAGATTTCTTTGGCCTTGGAAGTGAGGACGAAAGGTTTTCCAGGTCTTGAACAAGTAGAGAACTCTCCTCCCAGTGGCAGAGGGACAAACCTTGCTAAGAGATGTAGTTATTCTGTCCGAACCTGGAGTTGGTGCCCGGACACCCTCTGGACACGTGGGGCCAGGAAAAGCCTGCTTCTGAGCAAATTTCTGTGGGGCCTGAGGATGCACAACCTGGGGCAAAGGAGGAGAAGCTCGTGAGAGGAAGTCCTCCATCAGCTGCTGTGTCACTGAACGGTGGTTCAGGCAGAGCCATGTGCCCTTCCCACCCCTAAAAATGCCCTCTCAGGGTACTTAACCAGATGCCCTGCTATTCACCTGTGACCTTGGGGAATGAGTCTCTCCTGCTCCCCACTATCTCTGGCTTCCCCTCCCCTTCACCATGCAGCTTTCTTTGCATCTTTTCTCCAACAAAAGATATTGATTCACTTTGAGGGGATCAAGGGATTGAGGCCATGGAAAATAAATCGAGTTCTTTTTCCTTTTCTTCTCCTGCTTCTTTAAATTCCTTTTAACTCTCTAGTCTCTCGGGGCATTTTTCTCCCATTTGATCTGGTTTTGTTTTAAATTCATTTTTCTATTTTTAAAAACAATAACCAGATATGTAAGAGAATGGATTTCATTACTTAGTCTTTTCTTGTGAATTATGGTTATTTAGCTTTTTGTGCTCCTCATTTAGAGGGTTTGCAAATGAAGAAACCTGTTCCCTTCTGAGCCACTCATGGGAAGAGGTTGCCCTTCTTGACAAGGCCAGGCTCTTGACACCCACAAATGACCCCATCCTATTCCATCTTAATTGTTCCCTCTCCCATCCCCCTCACTAATCTCCAACCTCTCCCTGCCTGCAATCATGTCTCTCCATCCTCAAACAATGCTCATGACATACACACATCCCTGCTAATTGTCATTTATCATCCCTCCTCCTTTTAACGGTTAAATGTGGCAACAAAGTCGTTTCTTGCCATTGTTTCCATTTCCTCTCCCCCTCTGTCTTCTTCTCTTAATCAGTAGGTCTTCCTCCTTCTTGGCCTCTGTCTGCAGCCTTTGACAGTGTCAATTGCTTCTTGTCCTCCATACTCTCATCTCTCCAACCAGACCTGCCATCCTCCCACCAAAAGGCATCAGGTGGTCTGGTCCACATGGAGCCGCCAGGTTCCATGGTCCTTAGCTGAGTGTCGCTTCTGGTCTAGACTATTATTGGCCAAGAAGAGAATTGTCTGCCCAGCTTGGCTTTCTGCCTCACACAGGACATCTCACCTCTCACCCCTGTGCGCACAGACCCAGACCTGGAAAGCTTCCTCTCCTTACTGTACCTGGCAGACTCCTTACCCTGTGGGCTCAACTCAAGTGGCCTTTACCTGATGGGCATCCTAGCCCTATTCCCTTCCTCCCACTGTTACTTACTATTTGTGGTTATTTATTTAACGGTGTTTGGGTGGAACCCTCCACTAGAGCAGGAGTTTGCTACCTCCCTGCCCCACATTTGTAGACAGTGAGTATTTAATTAATGTTTCTTGAGTGGATAACAATTTATTACAAATCCAGGGTAGCCGGGGAGGCGGGGAACAATGAGGGATGGAGTGGAAAGAAAAGGACAAATTCTGATGTCAGGGAGTGAGGGAGGAAGGGAAGAAAGGATTTGAAAAGTCCACATTTTCTCCTCCCTAGCCTCACGGATCATATAATGGGAAGGTCCCATGTCCTGTGCCAGATTTCCCAAGGCCATATCTGTGACTGGTGTTTCTTAATCCTTCCCCCAATCCAACTGACTATTCTTCTAGAGCCCCTGACTATGAGGCCTCCCCCCAATTCCTGGCTGCAGGGTCTTCTGTCTATAAGTGCCCTGGGATGGGGGGTGGGGGATAAATCTCCGAACCTCCTGAGGTGATGCTGGACCCCATGAGATCCCCAGCACAGACAAGTAGGGGGTGGCTGTCCCAGGAAAAGTCCCTTCCTTTCACACTTCGCACCCAGAGGCTGGGGGTTGTCTCTACAAACTGGATGCCTGAGTAGCATCCTATTGCCAGCAGAGCCTCCACTGGATGCTGTTGTCATGGCGACCGGCTAAGCATTGATGGCGGCTGCAAGTAGAACGGCGAGGGGGCATATGCTCAGACTCCCCAGAAGAAGAGGGGGGTTGGTTAGCAAGTGCTTAAAGACATGTAGGCTGCAGGGGGGAGGGGGCTCACTGTCTTGGACCCTTCATGTAGCTGGGTGTGGCTTGGGTTTAATCCTGGGAACATGGAGAAGCAGGCGTACCCCGGTCTGTACCTGTGGCCACAAGACAGGAACCGCCCTGCCTCCTGACCCCCAGCCCCTACACTCCTTCCTCATCACACAGCCTAGCAACAAATCACTAGATCTAGTCACTGTAATGATTTCAACGGGGGAAATGAAGTTAAAAATTAAATAGGGAGCTGCGTTCATCAGCTTTCTTCCTCCTTCCCAATATCTCTGGAGCCTTCTTTCCAGGGGCCCTGAAGGCCACTTGCTGACCCATTCAATCAACTGACAATAAAGCCAAATCCCCAAACTGAGCCCTGATGATGGCCGGCAGAAATTGCAGGGAGCGCCAAGCTCCTTGGTGAATTAAAGAGCTTGGGAAAGGCAACGGATCTTCCTGGGTTTGTGAGACCCCCTCTTGACTCTGCAGAAAAACTGGAGATCACATTGGGAGATCACAGAGCCCTGAGGCAAGGGAAGAGTGCCCCCCAAGGAGAATGCTGAGGCCCTTTCCCTTCTGCCCGTCAGCAGAGGCTGTGTTGGACCTCCCTTTCCCAGCCCTCTCCCCCATCTCTGACTTCTGCCATTTCCTCTGTCTTTTTTGAGGCAGCTGAGCCTCCCTTGATGACTTTGGTCTCTAAAAGCTGCTCCTAAGAATGGCTGCCCCCAGCAAGGAGGCAGCCAGTCAGTCACCCAAGGAGTCTGTCTCGGAGCTCCAGCCCGCGCCATTGCATTTATCGGATATTTCCACCTGGATGTTCCACAAGCATCTTTATCAGCCTTCTCCCTGACTCGCCCTTTTTGTTGTGACCCCGTCGGGGATTTTCTGTGCAGACACAGTGGAGTGCTTGCCATTTCCTTCTCCAGCTCTTTTTATAGATGAAAACTGAGGCAAATATGACTTGCCCAGGATCACGCAGCTAGGAAGTGTCTGAGGCTGAATTGGATGAGTCTCCCTGACTCTAGGTCCGGGGCTCTAACCACTAGACTCCCTGGCTGCTCTATTATCTACCTAGACAGAGACAGAGAGTCTCCCACCCTGGCATTCTTGTCCCTTAGCCCTTTTCTCTACCCAGAGGTCAATGGACAGCCTCTCCTTGGCCTGGCAGGTGTGTCTTTGGAGACCCCTTTCCTGCAGCCCCTGCCACTTCCTGAGTGAGGTCCCTTGAACGCAGACCAGGATGGTAGCAGATGCTCCACAGTCACACTGGGGAACAGCAGTGCTAAGAAATGGGTCCTTCGGAGCATGTCCAACCATGGACAGGTCCCTCGGCCAGTTCCTTTTCCCATTCAATTTTGGACTGAGAGGGACAGACAGACAGACAGACAGACAGACAGAGACCAGGTCCCAGGGGATCCAGGAGAGCTTGTAGAGGGCTGACCTCAGCAAGGAGAAGGACCAAAGGGCAGAAGCATTGTGGTGGATATTGAGGGGAAGTACAGAAGAAGGAGCTCATGACTGGTGACTCCCATTTTCCAGTGAAATCTGAGGCTATATCCTCTGCTGAAAGGAAAAGGGAGGGCAGGCATTGGAGGTCATAGGGGAGCAGAAAAGCTGTGGATGGGGCCCCAGTGGAGAGTCAACCAGAAAGGAATAGAAGCAGCAGAGGGGCCCGCTGGGGAGAGAGCTCCTAGCCATGTCAAGGACCCCCTCAGCAGTAGGTGAGTTGGGGGAGGAGGCCGACGACTGGGACCCTCCAAGATTGGCTTCTGGCAGGTTCTGAGCAATGGCAGGGCAAGGGGGGAGAAGAGCTGGCTGACAGCTTCATGTCTCGGGGTTCTTAATTGTCTGCAACCGCTGGGATTCCAGGCTACATAAAGATGATCTGTGGAAGTATCGGTCACCGAGGAAGCAGAGATGTGTCCCAGTCCCAGCTGAACTGGGGGTGCAGAGCTCCTTTCCTGAGCAAGCCCCAGGTGCCTCTCTGCGAGGACTCTGAATGACGTCTCAAACTCAGTGCATGACCCCATGGTGCTCAGAAGTGCAGCAACAGGTGGGGGTCTAGGGGGAGACCCCTGTCTCATCCTCCCTGCCCCCTCTGAGCCAAGCTGGCCTTCACACGGTGGCCCACTTGCCCTGGTTCTGAGACTGGCGGGCGACTCACCTATCTTGCCACTATTTGGGAACCTTTGAGGGCTTAGTGGAATTGGGCCGCCCAGGAAAGCGTTCTGGGTCATTGCTGGGACACCATGAGGCAGTGGATGCTGTCACACATGGTTCCCCTGAGTCCAAACTGAAATCCGGCCTTTTCCTGGAAGCTTTGCCCCCTCTGAATTTCAGTGCCTGCCTCTGTTCAGTGTTTCCTGTTTATCCTAAAAGTATCTTATTTGTACATATGGTTTGCTTTCTGTTCTTCCCCATTAGATTGCAAGGAGCTTAATAAATGTGGATTAATTGGTTAATTGCCAGAAATCAATTAAACAAGCAGTCATAACCCCCTGCTGTTGGCCAGCTCCCGATGGGCCAGCGGATGGACACAAAAAGTGATCCAATTCCCATCCTCAAGGAACTTACTAAGGGAGACCTTCCTGATCACTTTACCTCCCCCAGAATCTGCTTCCTCCTCTGTTAAATGGGTCCTAACGCTCAGAGCACCTCCCTGGCAGGTTGGTGATGAAGGTCAGACAAAGGGACTGATGTCCACATGGACACCATTAAAGTCAGGGAGCTGTAATTAAAGTTTGGGGGCTAAATCTTGGTGCAAAGGTCTGTGATTTTGACTGCTGCCCTCACCTTTCTGGAGCGGGACCAGCATCCCCCAGTGGCCCTTTCATTCACTTAGACCCACAGTGCATCCAGATTGGAAAGGATCCCCCCTCAGGAAAGTCAGCGAGGACACAGGCCTGAGAAACAGCTCATGGGTCCTCTGGGGACCTCTGGGCAGCTTCATGACCCATAAGATGCTAAAGGGAGTTCAGGAAAAAGGGGGCAGCAGGGACAGTTGGGAGCCTCTGGGAAGAGCCTCCCCTCAGCTCAGCACCAAGCATCAAAAACCACTGAGCCACCCAGGATTTGATGTCTAAAATAAAGAACTATCATACACACATTCCTGTATACAATCTATATTCATACCTCTCTTTCCAAGAGCCATTCTCTTATAATTATGAGGCCAAAGTATATGCACTGTTATTAAAAAGAATTGTGAACTTTTAATAAAGCCACATGACAGAATTCTTCAAATAACCAGTAATGACAATTGTAAATCTCTTTTAATTAGATCTATTTTTGCTTTTACCTGATCTATGATCAGGATTGCTACCCCTGCTTTTTTTTTTTGCTGTTCACCTGAAGTATAATAGATTCTGCTCTAGCCCTTAACCTGTACTCTGCATGTGTCACTATGCTTTAGATGTGTTTCTTGTAAACAACATATTGTTGGATTCTGGCTTTTAATCCAGTGTGCTATCCGCTTCTGTTTTATGGGAGAGTTCCTCCCATTTACATTCACAGTTAAAATAACTAATTCTGCATTTCCTGCTATCTTATTTACCCTAGATTATGCTTTTCTCTTTCCTGTTCCCCTTCCCTCCTCTTCAGTGTTTTGCTTTTGATGACCACCTCCCTCAAACAGTCCTCTCCCTTTAGAACTCCTCCCCCTTTTTATACTTTCCCCTTAATTCTTCTGTTTTCCCTTCTATTAGTTTTTCCCTTGGCAATTGTAAATCAAAACCACCGTACAATCTCACCTCCCACCCTGCAAAATTGGTAAAGAAGACAAAGATTGAAACAGTTAATGTTGGAGAAATTGTGGGAAGATAGACAAACTACTACATTGTTGGTGGAACTGTGAATTCACATGACTGTTTTGGAAAGGAATTTAAAATTATGCAAATAAAGTGACTAAAAATCTATACCATTAAATACAGAGATTCTGTTACTGGACTTATACACCAAGGAGGCCACTGATAAGAAGAAAGTCTCCAAGTATATAAAAATATTCATAGTGCTTTTTGTAATAACAAAAAAATGGCAACAATGCTGATTGACTAGGGGATGGCCATAGAAATGATGCTTCCCGAGTATAATGGAAAGCCTAAGAAAAGTGGGTTGTTGGGGCAGCTAGGTGGTGCAGTGGATAGAGCACCAGTCCTGGAGTCAGGATGACCTGAGTTCTAATCCGGTCTCAGACACTTAGCACTTCCTAGCTGTGTGACCCTGGGCAAGTCACTTAACCCCAACTGCCTCAGGGGGAAAAAAAAGAACAAAAGCGGTAATTCTGAAGTGGGTTGAAATAAGTAGCATTGTTCATGAGGAAAAATAAAAGTGTATTTGGATAAAACAAGGAGGAAACAGAAACAGTATTGTCACAGGAGGACACTACAGACCACTTGGACAGAAGGAAGAATAGTTAGGTCTTTAGAAAACCTGACAGACATAATACTGAGGCATGATATACTAGTTATCAGAAGCTTTAGTTCTTCAATTATCTTGCAGAGCTTTCTGTTCAACATTTGTGATTTTCCTTAAATTTCATCCTTTAAAACATGGGTCCTTAATTTTTTTTTCTGTCATGAACACGCTTAATAGTGTGGTGAAGCCTATAATCACTTCTCTGAATAAAAATATGTAGGATTAGAAAGGAAACCTATTATATTGGAATACAGTCAACAAAATATTATGAAAACAAGTTCATGAACCTCGGAAGAGAAACCTGTTCTTTAAACGATGGTGGAAACAGTGGGAGGAACTTCTATATTGAATTTCATTCTGACCAACAAAGGACAGCTGGCTGCTGGAGTCAAAATTAGGGAGATCTTTAGGGAGAGTGACCCTAAGTCAATCTCAGAATGAAGAGCAGAGCTGAAGACATGGCATTGGGGGAGTGTGGGGAAGCGATACTGGAGGCTTCCCAGGGAGTTAAGCAGAATTTCATGGGCTACCATTCTACAGAAGTTAGCCCAAAGGGGAAGAGAAAACTCCAGCAATGATATTCTGCAGATGGAAACCACTTTGATGAAAGCTGTCAGTGAGAACGTCGCAATAGATGGGGAGCTCACCGCCCTGCTCAGATGTTAACAAAAGCACATCGAAAGAACGGATGAATTCTAAAAACTCTCACCATCTCCTACAAAGAGTGGCAGGAGGATTGAAATTCCAAGGGGATGGAGGCAGGGACAAGGAAACCAGGATCACAAAAGGACTGCTTAAAAAAAAAAAAAGCTTCACTGTGGAAAAGAATAGTGAACAAGGGCTGGATGGATTGCTCTGGGTTGATGGGATAATAACAGATGGCAAGGGGAAGTCAGAGGTGCTCATCCCTATTTTTAATTCTGTTCTTGATGCCATGGAGAATGATGTTTGGCCTAGAAAGTGAAAAGCATAATAAGGAGTTGACTCTCCAAGTGCAGGAAGAGACTGAATGTGTACAAGTCACAGCACACAGTCAGCACTTCCATCACCCCAGGGATACGCCATTCACTCATGTTGCATTTCCCCCCATTACAATGCAAGCTCCTTGAGGGCAAGGTTTTTTTTTCCTTTAAAACTCCAATACTTAGCCCTATACATAACACAGAGGAGGGGTGAAACTAGCCTCGCTTTCTTGTCCAGAACCATCTGGGTCCAGTATTGATATTTGTCTTTTTAAAGAACCAGCTTTTAGATTAATTTATTTTTGCCACAGTTTTTTCAGTTCTAATTTCTCTTTTTCACTTTTCATTTTTAATATCTTCTCTTTTGAACTCCCTTTCGGTTTGTGTATTTGTTGGCTTCATAAGTTGCTAATGTATCAGTTCATTATTCCTCTTTTTCTATTTCATTCATGTATATTTATAAGGATATGATTTTTTTCCTCTAAGGATTACTTGAGCTACATCGCAGAAATTTTAGTCTGTTGTTTCTTCATGATCATTTTCTTTCACATAATGATTCATTATATTTCTGACTTGTTCTTTGACAACTGTGTCCAACTGGGTCTGTGATCCCTTGAACAGATTACCATGTCTATTGTGTTATGATCTATAAATGATGTTTACAATTTCTGCCCTTATGCCCTAGTATATAGTCAATTTTTGTAAAAATTTCATGTGCTAAACGACTAATGTGGAAACGTTTTACATAACTGCACATGGATAACCTATGTCTGATTACTTAGCCTCTGGGGGAAAGGGAGAAAGAATTGGGAACTCGAAACTTTAAATTTAAAAATTGAGTTCCAAATTCTCTTTCTCCTTCTCCTCTCCCTGCAAGTTGGTAAGCAATCAGATACAGGTTATATATGTGCAATTATGTAAAAAAGTCACCTTAGTCACTTTGTACAAGGTGACTTGAATAAAAGAAAAAAGGGGAAATCACTTGCGTCAGTCTATATTCAGCTAATATCAGTCTTTGTCTGGAGGCAGACGGTATTCTTCATCATGAGTCCTTTGGGACTGTCTCAGATCATTGTATTATTGACAATAGCCAAGTCAATCCCAATTCTTCATTGTACAAAATGCTGTTAGAGTGTATGCTGTTCTCCTGATTCTGTTCACTTCACTATGGATCAGAACTCAAAACTTTAATTAAAAGTTCCACGGACTGCTGAGAAATATTATATAAATAGATAAATATAGTGTGTGTGCAAATATATTCTAAAGCAATCCCATTTAGAAAGTCCTAGAAGTCTTTATGCTGTAGTTTCTTCAGGACTTTAATTCCATATTTTTCTAGTGAAAGTGGAGAGATATGGATTGGAATATAATATAATCACTTGTATTCAGAACACATTGGGTAGTTGGACTCAAAAAGGAATTAATCATGATTTCACAACACTGTAGCAGGGAGTCTGGTGGAGTACCCCAGGATCCCCCGTGCCCTTACCAGATTTATCAGTGATAACTAGGTCACTATAACTTAACAAGTTTGTCCTCTTTGGGCACACTGATGATGAGGGTCTCTGGGTCTTCTTTGCCCTCGTCAGGGTTTGTCATTTCATGTTGACCTGCAAGATCTGGAATTTGGCTGAGATATTCTCCAGAGTTTTCATTTGGGAATTTTTTTTTTTCCAAAGGTGATGGGTGAATTTTTTTCAGTTTCTATTTTATGCTCTGACTCTCGATGTCAGGGCAGCTTTCCTTCATGATTTCTTGAAGTCTGATCTCTAAACCCTTTTTTTGATCATGGGTTTCAGGGCGTCCAGTATTTTTAAGTCATCTCTTCGGGTTCTACTTTCTGGGTCAGTTTATTTTTCCTGAGCTATCTCACATTCTCTTCTACTGTTAGGGCTCTGTAATCTCTTTTTTCCAGCCTATCCCTTTTTATTAAAGCTTGTTTATTTTCAAAGCATATGCATGGATCATTTTTGACCCTTGCAGACCCCTGTGCTCCAAATCCCCCCTTCCCCTCTCTGAGATGAGCGTTCTGTAATCTCAGGGCGAGTTCACAATGGGGCCCCAGGGCTTGAAAGGGATGGCTGGACCCCTTCCCTACTTGTGGACCTGCTGACAACCCAGAAAGGACCCTGCTTTCCCAGGCTGCCTGGGGGTCCCCCTCGTGCCGTTGACTCAGCCCCTGTCTTGCTGACTCTGGGAGCCCCTGGGAACAATGGGGGGAGGGGTTCCCGGGAGTTGCCCCTCTGGAGGTACGTCCACCCCAGCTCGGGCTGTTTGCCCTCCACCTTCTGCCAAAGCTCTTGATGGATTCTGAGCTGAGCGAGTCCTTAGGCTCCCAGAGGCTTTTTAAACTTGGGATGTTCGGCTCAGAAAGCGGAGCCCGGACTCCGATCAGGGCCACGACCCGGGACAAGTCCACGAGACCCAGGACGGAGACGACGGCCCACCGCCAGGGAGAGAAGTGACCACGTTGGGCTCGGAGGGAAGCAGCCTCTCGGTTTTGCTCCTGGCCGCTCTTGCAGCATGGCTACTGTGGAAGCGTTTGGTGGGGCTTCCTGTGCAGAAGCAAAAGCAAACGACTCTCCTTCTCAAGGAGAGGGGAGGACGGAGGGAAGGGGAGGACGGAGCGCAAAACTGTAAAGACGATTGTCTAAAACCTCATGTGCTTGGGAAACATTCGACAAAATAAGCAGAATGGATTTAAAAAGGAAAGAAAGGGGAGCACGTGTCCCCCAAACAAGCCTGCAAGACCTTCTCACCGGGCTCAGGAACAGGAGATAATAGTGCATCATTACTGACTCCCCCAGAGTCACCACAGAGATAGCCACATTTAGATGTCGCTTTTATGACATGGCACCAAGCTGTGACCCCCCAGGGGGACGGAGCACTCCTGAGAGGACCAGGCTGCTTCCCACTGCACCTTCCTCTCCGGCCAGGGGCTGCCCGCTGGCTCCTGCCCAGGACCTTTGCTTCTGTGCCTGGGAAGCCTTCCACCCTTTCCCTGTGCCCCAGGGGAATGCCAGAGCCCCATTTGTTTCTCATCCAGACCAGATCGGACCACTGAGCAAAAATCAAACAAGTCACCTAAAAATCAAACCCACATCACCGACTTCCTGACCCCCCCCCCGCCCCGATCATCAGTGACAGAATAGGCTTGGAGCAATGTCTTCCAGAGCTACGGTTTTGTCCCCCGAGTCTCCCGCCCCCATGGGGTGACTTCCTGCCCTTCCGACCCTTCCTTACAGAGGTGAGGGACCATGGGAGAGGGGCCACATAGGACGGATGGGCTGTGGGGCTGGTTGTACTGCCCCCCCCTTTTTTGTTTAATCTTAGTTACAGGGGCTGCCCTCAGGCTGGGCCCTTTGCTGGGCCCTTTCCTCGGCCCTTTCCTCAGCCCCTTCCTTGGGCCCCACCAGCTGGCCACCCTCAAGCTCGGACCTTTCCTCGGCCCAGCTGGCCCCTTCCTCCGCCCATGCTTCTCTGATGACGTTGGCCATTCCTCCTGGGGCATTTGTGCCCGCCGAGGCTCTCCCAGGTCATCCTGTTGCTCTCGACGCTTCAATCCCTTGGTGCCCGGTGGTTGCCACAGGCAGCCATGAAGGGCAGGAAGCTTTGACCAGACAGGAGCCGGATTGTGACGGGGTCCACAGGACAAGAAGCTGGCCACGGGGCAGGGGGAGAGAGGCGAGACTGAGTCCGAGGGCAGTTTGGGCGACAGGGAGGAAGCAGGGCAGGTTTGGGGCAGAGCAACCAAGGGGGAGACGCCTGAGGGACGTCCCCTCAGGTGTGGGCAGGAGACTGAGTCCGGAAATTCAAGGAGAGGCCGGGGCTGGGAAAGGGGGCGTGGGGGTCTTTGGCACAGAGCTGATAGTTAAACCAGTGGGGGTGATGAGGGTGCCAAGGGGGAGGGTACAGAGAGAAGGAGAAGAAGAGAATCCTGGGCACGGTTATGGGGGCCCAGACCCTCCGAGCCCCTGCACCAGGGCACCAGGGGCAGCTCTGTCCTAGGCTGCCCCCATGGGTCATTTGTCACAGCTGCCGCCGGCTGCCTCTCTTGCTAGCCCTCCGTGATGGTGAGCCACCCCCCCCTTCCCCACACTTCAGGGCCTACCTCCATGGTAGAGCCAGCCCCCCAGGTCCCCCCGTCTCTTGCTGCAAATTCTCAGACAGAAGAAGCGCTGGCAGAGGAAGCACGGGACGCTGGGAAAGTCAGGCTCTGGGCTAATTTTGTGTCACGAGGGGGAAATTGCAGGGTCAGTAAAGACCAGGAGCCTGGCGAGGCTTGGTGGCCGGAAGGTCACTGCGGGAGCCCTGGGAACCAGGGTCGGGGCCGGACGGGCATTGGCAGTGGCTCGGGAGCCTGGAAATCTGCGGCTTTCCCAGGAGGCTGGGAAGCATTTCCTGCCCCTCAGAGTCCGGCTGGAGCTTCCTGGGAAAGCCACGCTGTCTTGTCCGCGTCCTGGCCGTCAGACCGGCTCTGGCAGCACCCGGGGGGGCCCGTTTCCTCTGCCTGGGAGGGGGACGCCTCGGGCAGCACTCCTGAGCCCGTGGCCATGGCAGCCCCTGTTGGGACACCAGGGGCACGGCTTGGTATCGGGGCCGGCCCTCGTAGTTTGGGGGGCCCTGGGCCCATGGGCCACACCCTGCAGGATGGACTTTCTTCTTGGAAAGTTGGGGCGCTCCTGTGCTGGATCCCAGAGCAGGAGCGGGCGCTGGTGTGCCAGAGCGGGCCAAGTGCTCCCCTGATCCATCGCTGTTCAGACCAGTCCCAGAAGGGGCTGCACTGCCTGCCCCCCCCCCAGGCTCCCCTCTGCTCTCCAGACCGACTGGGAGCAGCCTCGGGGGCTTCCCTCCCTGGGTGCCTTGGTAACAAAATGGCCAGAAGGAAGGACGAGGGTGTGAGCAGCGAGGACCCCCGGGAGACCCAGAGGAAAGCCTGGCTCACCCCGACCCCCAGGAGATGCAGCTGCAGGCCCCCCCACCCCCTGTCGGAGCAATGACCCCTACCGGTTCTGCTGGACCAGGGTCCCCAGAAGCCTTTCTTCTGCCTCTGGGCCGGGATCCCAGGGAGGGGCCTGTTCCCCAAGGGAGTCCCAGGGCCAGAGATGCCCCCCCCCCGCCCCGGGCCCCCCCCCAAGTCCCCTCAGGCATCAGGAAGGAGGAGATTCTGAAGCTGGGGAAGTCTTTGGGGCAGGGCCTGGCAGGCGGTGCCCGGAGGCAAACCTCAGGCTGGCCACGGACTCGGGCTTCCAGGAAAGGAGAGTGCCCGGCCACGGCCCCCAGGACAGAGCTGGCCGGGGTCCGAGGCGCTCTGCGCGGGGGCTGGGAACGAAGGCAGCATCCTCCTGGGCCGCGGGACACCGAGGCCGCAGCCTTGGCCCAAGCGGCCGGTCCGTCCCTTGGCTGCCAGCGGCAGAAAGCCTTATTCTCCGCCATGACCGGAGGGTGGGAGGTAGCCTGCCCCCCTCAGACAAGGAACAGAAACCCTGCCGGGCAGGGGGAGAGGCGGAGGCTGGAGGCACGGGCCAGGCCGTCGGCGGGGAGACCCTGCACACCTGCACGGCCCAGGGGCCCCCACTCGACAAGCGCTGCCCGTTAGTGCGTCTCTGAATCCCCGGCATGGAGCATGGCGCTTGGCCCCAGCGGCCTGGCCCAAACGTCCTTGCCTGATCAGCCTGGCCCCAGCGCCCTTGTCTAAGTGCCCCGGTCCCAGCGCCCTGACCTGAGCACCTTGGTCTGAGAGCCTTGGTCCAAGTGGCCTGGCCCCAGTGCCCCTGCCGCGGTGCCGTGGTCCGAGCACCTTGGTCTCGATGCCTTGGTCCGAGCGGCCTGGCCCCAGCACCCCCGGCCAGAGCAGCTGGACGCGGTGGGACCGCCCTTTCCTTTGTCACTGGATCTCACTTTCCTCATAAGTCAGAGGGCCCCGGGCTCTCTTGGTTCGAATCGATAAAGATCCGGTATCGGTCAATAAAGATAACGCGGCTCTAACAGCGATAGCGGGCGGTTTCTGGGGCTTCCCAAACGGGGTCTCCATTTGCTCGTTCGCTCCTCACAACGTCACTGTGACAAAGGTCTTGTTCTCCCCGTTTTATAGGTGAGGAAACTGAGGCGGGAGGTGTGAGTTGTCCTAGATCACAGAGCCGGTTGGCATCCGTGGCAGGACCTGAACTCAGGACCTCCTCCCTCTCCAGTCAGTGGCCACTCGGCCCCTCGGTGATGACGGACTTCAGGCTGCAGGACCACGAGGGGCGCCGGAGCCAGCTCGGTGTTGGGCAGAGAAAGTGGGGGAGGGGAGAGGGATTAGACTGACCGCCAGACTGCAGACCTACGCTGACCCGTGCTGTGCCTGGGAAGGCTGGACACGGTACCAGCGTCACGCCAGGACGTAGAACCACTGCCATCTGAACTGACTCTGAAGCCCGCCTGGCAGGGGAAGGGACTGGCCACCAAGGTCCTTCCTTGAGTTGAGCTGCCCGGCATGGCAACCCCAGTGTGGAGGGCACAGCTCGCCAGGCCAGCCAGTGTTAGGAAGCCACTGGGCACCTGCCAAAGGCTTTTATGGAGAACTAGCACAAGATGAGGGCTTCCATGGCGGGCACTCTCAAAGTCCCAGGCTGGCGTCTCCCATGAATCAGTTGTGAGACATGGAGATGCCAGCCGGGGACTGCCCGGCATAGTGCCCACCTCAGGGAGATGTGTGTAACATGGGGAGATGCCAGTCAGGGACTGCGTGGCTTGGTGCCCACCTCAGGGTGAGCATGTGTAACATGGGGAGATGCTGGCCAGGACTGCCCGGCTAAGCGTGCCCACCTCAGGGAGGTGTGTGTAACATGGGGAGATGCCAGCCCAGGACTGCCCGGCTTGGTGCCCACCTCAGGGCGGGCACTCCAGGAGTGAAGCAGAATTGCAGTGGCTCCAAGGCAGCATGAGATGCACAAATTTCGAGCCGGCTCCAGTGGGATTTTACAGGACGTTGGGCCAGATCTGTGGCAGAGCCTCGTGGGCTCAGAGCGGCCCGACGGGTCACATTTGGACGCCCTGGCCCTTGACCCTGGCATGGTATCGTTTGGTTCAGAACACCAGCGGCCATTCTCTGCTGGGCCGGCCGATGGGTCCCTCCTGCCACCCCTGCCTCTGGGGCTGGCAGCTGCGGGTGACTGCCAGTCTCCCCTCCCCTTGGGCCCAAAGCTGGCGCCTTCCCCCTCCAGTGTACCCTGTCTCTCAGCATGGCAGTATGAGGGCTGCCTGCCCCTGAGACTGGGCACTGCTCCCTCAAGGGCAGGGCGCCCCAGAGCTCAGCGCAACCTTGCCCACAACAGGGGCTTCAGAATTCCTCACTCATGGCGCTCAGTGGTCAGGGTTCAGGTCCAGTTGGCAGAGGGGAGGCCCACCGCCCCCCTCTTACATCCCGAACCCCAAATGCTACTCAGGTCCCAAGGCTCCTTGCTGGGTCTCCCGGCCTCTGGCTCTGGGGTCCCCCTAGGCGGCAGGGCCCCTGGGTCCGGGCACCCGGGAGAATGCTGACAGCGGCTCCCCAGGATTCTGGCACCGGGCGCCCTGGAGCCCATGGAGCCCTGACGCTCTGTGCCCTTAGCAGGTGCTGAGCCCCCCGTGGAGCAGCGAGGACCCTCCCGGGCCAGCCCCCCCTCGGCCGCGCAGGGATGCAGCCCCCGTGGACAGCCCTCCCGTGACCAGGAGCTCCCTCCCTCCACTCGGTGAGTGCCAAACTCTGGGGCTTCTCCCAGGCTCCCCCTCCAGCCCGAGCTGCTTCTCCCCCCTCCCCCCTTAAATGTGGGGGACGCGGCCGATGGGGTGAGCGGGATCAGAGAGCCCGGCTCCCGGCGCAGACGGGAAGTGGCGGAGGAACGCTGACCGCCTGGGGCCGGGGGGACCCAGGAGAGCTCGGGGGCCGGCAGCCGGGGCCTGGGCGGGCTCGAGCACTGTGAATGGCTCACCAAGGGCGCCATCCTATTGGACAGCATCTATTAAGCACCAAGTGTTTGTCCGGGAGACCCAGAAAGCTGGAGCTGTCCCTGAGCGGCCGGCCCGGTAAGGGCACCCACGGGCGAACGCTGCCCCGCGTGGGACCCGAACCCTCGGAGGGCCAGGAGCGCGTAGCGGGCACAGGTTCCGGCCCTCGGGTCCTTCGGGGGCGACACGCCGGGCAGAACGCGCGGAACCCGAGCTAGATCTGTCTGGAGGAAGGGGGAGGGCAGGAGGGCGGAAAGCCTAGAACACGAGGGAACCTCGCTTTGCTGGGGCTGGGGAAAGGCCGGTGGGGTAGAAGAGCAGCAGAAGTGGGGGCTGCCCCTCTTTAACTTAAGCACCTACTGTGCGCTGTGCGGGGGGGGGGGGGGGGCCCGGGGGGAAAACCAAGGGAACACGTTCTCCCCCCCCCGGGATTCTGGGAACTGAGAAGACTGGGGAGCGGCCGGGAGGGCTTCCTGGGGGAGGCAACGAGGAGCTGGCCATTGTTCTCCAGAGAGTGCCCTCCAGGCAGGGAGGAAGACCCGGGCAAAAGAGGAAGGGGATGGAGCAGCGGAGCAGACTAGGGGAGAGTAAGGGGCAAGACCCCAAGGGGGCAGAGGAGCAGGCAGGCCCTGAATGCCACACTAAGGAAGCTGGGCTTTAGCCTGGCCAACCTGGAACAGGCCGGCCTTCAAGGCCTCCACACGCTGCCCCCAGCCCACCTCTCCTGCTGTTTCCCCTGACTCCCCCTTACACCTCCCAGGTTTCAGCTAAGCCCAATTGCCAGTGGCAGCCCTCCTGCAGTATCCTCCCCCACAGGCCCCCCCTCTTCATTCCCCATAGGGCAGCCCCTTCCACTCTCCCCAGAGGTCTCCCCTTCCCCATAGGTCACCCCCATTCATCCTCATAGGTTATCCATCTCCACTCTCCCCCAGAGACCTCCCCCTTCCCCTCTAGCTCACTCCCCTTCCCCCAGGGGTCTCCCCCTCCCCCTCTAGCCCACTCC
>JAJPUD010024518.1:0-18643 GCA_023553655.1 Myrmecobius fasciatus
TATATATATATATATATATATATACATGTATATATATATATAAACTTTAAAATAATGTCTCAAATGAAATCTGAAGCAGTTGAACCCATAAAAGAATGGAGAGAAACAATTTTAAGCACAAAACAATTTAAAAGGTTGGCCAGAAAATTTTGATGGTGAGAGTGGAGCACAGTTCAGCACAAGCAAAGTCTTGGAAGATAGCAGCAGGTTTTGGGGACAATTGAATCAGCAAAAGCAGCAGCAATTTCCAGAGCTCTAATCCCATATACAGTAAAGACTTTGGATAATTAATCTGAAAAAAATACAGAATTCCCTTTTAATATTGACTCAGTTGTATTTCCCAGTTAGATCCAGGGTAGTAGTCCCAGATTGTAGTCCCATGGTGAAAAGGAATACTAACACACTAGAGTTTGTTTCCCCAAAGGAGTGGAGATCTTGGTCACAGTTCCAGTGTGGTAAAGATTACTTGCAGTTGCTCATAGATCTGAACACCTTTCAGGAGGGTAGTAAACACACCTATTCCTAGATAATACCACCAGGTAAGAGAAGAAAACTTAGATTCCCCGGAGCTAATTCTTTAAAAGGCTGCAAAAACAAAAACAAACAAACAATAAACCCTGAAGTTTGGAACTTTGATTTCTCTACTTAATGAATAAAGCAAAACTTCAACATAAAGTTCAAAGTAAAAATAAATAAATAACAGGCTAGAAAATATGGAAAATATTAACAAACAACATTAAAAAAAAGAACCTTGTGATGATAGGGAAGATCAAAATACAAACTCAGAACATGACAACAAAGTCAAAACTGCTGTATCTAAATTCTGAAAGAAAAATGTAAATTGTATTCAGATTCAAAAATAATAGCTGGAAGAGTTCAAAAAGAATTTTTAAAATTGAATAGGAAAGAGAAAGGAAAATTAGGGTAAGAGATGACTTATTCCAGGAAAAAAAATCATTTTTAAAATCAAAAGTTTAATAAGAGACTCAAAAAAACTAAAGAAAATAATACCTTAAAATGCAATAAGTCAAATTGTTAAAAAAAACGGCACAACAATTCAATGAAGAGAGAAACTCTTTAAGAAGCAATAAGCAAATCACTCTTTGCAGATGATATGATGGTATACTTAGAGAAACCTCGAGAATCAACTAAAAATTATTAGAAATAATCTACAACTTCAGCAAAATTTCAGGATACGAAATGAATTCACATAAATCATCAGCATTTTTATACATCACTAACAAAATCCAACAGCAAAAGATATGAAGAGAAATTCCCTTTAAAATAACTGTTGATAGTATAAAATATCTGGGAATCTATCTGCCAAAGGAAAGTTAGGAACTATATGAGCAAAATTATAAAACACTTTTCACACAAAGTCACATCTAAACAAGTGCAAAAATATCAAGTGCTCTTGGATAGGTCAAGTGAATATAATAAAGATTACAATACTACCTAAATTAATCTATTTAGTTAGTGCTATATCAATCAAACTCCAAATGAAACTATTTTATTGACCTAGAAAAAATAACAACAAAATACATCTGGAAGAACAAAAGATCAAGAATTTCAAGGAAAATAATAAAAAATAAAATAAAATAAAGGGGGCCTACCTGTATCAGATCTCAAACTGTATTATAAAGCAGTGGTCATCAAAAACCATTTGGTACTGGCTAAGAAACAGAGTAGTTGATGGATCAGTGGAATAGGTTAGTAATTGACAAAATAGTCAATTACTAGAAATCTAGTATTTGACAAACCCAAAGAACCCAGCTTTTGGGATAAGAACTCACTATTTGACAAAAACTGCTGGGAAAATTGGAAACTACTATGGCAGAAACTAGGCATTGACCCAAAGCTAACACCGTATACTAAGATAATGTTTAGATGGGTTCATGATCTAAACACAAAAAATGATATTATAAACAAATTAGAAGAACATAGGATAGTTTACCTCTCAGCTCTGTGGAGGAGGAAGGAATTTGTCACCAAAGAAGAACTAGAGATCATTATTAATCACAAAATAAATAATTTTGTTTATATCAAGTTAAAAAAATTTGTACAAACAAATTAATGCAGACAAGATTACAAGGAAAGCAATAAACTGGGAAAACATTTTTACATTCAAAAGTTTTGTTAAAGGCCTCATTTCTAAAATATATAATTAACTCAGATTTGTAAGAATTCAAGATATTCTCCAATTAATAAATGGCCAAAGAATATGAACAGACAATTTTCAGATGAAGAAATTGAAATTATTTCTAGTCATATTAAAAGGTGCTCCAAATCATTATTGATCAGAGAAATGCAAATTAAGACAACTAAGATACCATTATATATGTCTCAAATTAGCTAAGATGACAGGAAAAGAAAATGATGACTATTGGAGGGGATGTGGGAAAACTAGGACACTGATACATTGTTGGTGAAACTGTGAATGGATCCATCCATTCTGGAGAGCAATTTGGAACTATGCTCAAAAAGTTATCAAACTGTGCATACCCTTTGACCCAGCAGTGTTTCTACTGGGCTTATATACCAAAGAGATCTTAAAGGAAGGAAAGGGACCCCTCATATGTAAGAATGTTTGTGGCAGCCCTTTTTGTAGTGGCTAGAAACTGGAAGCTGAATGAATGACCATCAATTGGAAAATGGCTGAATACACTATATGAATGTCATAGAATATTATTGTTCTGTAAAAAACAAACCAGTTGTATGATTTCAGAGAGGCCTGGAGAGACTTGCATGAACTGATGCTAAGGGAAATGAGCAGAGCCAGGAGATCATTATACATGGCAACAACAAGAATATATAATGATCAATTTTGATGGTTATTGTTCTCTTCAACAATGAGATGATTCAAACCAATTCCAATTATTCAGTGATGAAGAAAGCCATCTACACCCAGAGAGAGGATTGTAGGATCTGAGTGTGGACCACAACATAGCATTTTTATGCTATCTGTTAATGTTTGCTTGCATTTTGTTTGCCTTCTCAGGTTTTTTTTTCTTGTAGATCTGATGTTTCTTGTACAGAAAGATAACTGTATAAATTTGTATACATATATTTGATTTGTCATATATTTTAACATAATTAACAAGTATCAGTAGGAGGTGGGGAGGAGAGAAAAATTTGGAATAGAAGGCTTTGCAAGGGCAAATGTTGAAAAATTACCCATGCATATGTTTTGCAAATAAAAAGCTTTAATAAAAAATTTAAAAATAGAAAAAATATGACTTAGGTGATAGTAGCTGAATTTATAATTGTTTGAAAAAATGGATCCAAAGAATATTAACTAATCCACCACTGCCAATCAATGAGAAGGTTCCTAACTGAGTACCCCAGGGATGAGTCTTTGGCCATATATTTGTTTGGTTTTTAAATATTTATATCAATGACTTAGACAAAGATATAGGTAATATTTTCATCAGTATTTTAGACAGTGTAAAATAAAGAAAGATAACTAACACATTGGATATAAAACTCAGGATTCAAAGATTTCTCTTCAGGCTAGAAGTATGTGTCCAATTTAATAAGATGAAATAAAATTGAAGGAAATGTGTAAAATACCCATCTGGAATATAAAAATGTTCAGCTCCACCAGTATAAAATGGGGACATTATTTCTAGAGCACAGGAAATGTGAAAAACCTAAAAGGTTTAGTCAGTTACAAATTCCAAGTGTAATGTGACAGGCAAATGAATATAGTTTTGAGACAAAGTAAGAGAAGGATTTGGCAGTGAAGTAAGGTAGAAAGAGATGAAGGAAAAAAGACACAATTAACTTCACAGATCAGAACACAACATTGCCTAGAAGAGGGAAGGGATCATCTTTTTGAATTCTATCTCAGTCTGACAATGTCTGGAATATATGGTTGACATGGGGTGCCACAGTTGAGAAAGAACATTGAAAAAGTAGAACATGATCAGTAGAAGGCCAAAAAAATGATAGCCTAGAAACACAAGGATCAGTTAAAGGAATCAGTGATATTTATCCTGAGAAGAAAAGACTCAGGGAAGACATTAAAAGTTTCATAATGTATGAAAGAACTATTATGCAGAAGAAGGAATAGTTTTGTTCTATTTTGAGCCAGAGTGTAAAGCAAGGAGTGAAATCATGAAGCCTCTGAGAGAAAGATTTCAATTCAACATGAGAGACAATAAATGAATAAAAATGTTCCCATTCATTTTCTCCTTAGGTAGAGCAGTATTGATAACAAATCATAATTTAAAGACTCCTCCATTCACTTGCATGATCCTATATGGGATCATGACCTACAGTTTAAGAAGTTTTGGACTAGAATATCTAAAGGGGCCACTTCAGACTCAGATTCACAGAATATACATATTTTATAGCTATCTTTATTTCTTTCACTCTTTTGATTAGTCTTCTATTCTATAACTGTTGAGAATTGTTTCAGTTACCCAAATAATTTTTAATCTTCTTTTCTATCAAGCTAAATTTAAGAAAATTAGAGGATTTTATCTACAAATATAAAGCTAAATAAAGAATGATCTTTGATGTTCAAGTTTAAATTATTATAAAAAGGGCACTATTGTTTTCCATTGCCCTCAAGGATAGATCCATAAGATAAAAGGTTTAAATTTTTGGAGGAGATCATGCATAGACTTGGGAAGTAACTTGTTTAATTATAGCTCTATATTAAGAAAGTCAGAAATTTTGTCATGATATCAATATGGGTAAACAAGTAAAGTTCAAGTACAGGCAATGGGATTCTTCCTCTTACTCATACAAAATGTTTGAGTAGGAAGAGATAGAACTATACAGTGAAAAGAATATGGCCTCCAGAGTGAGAAAACCTTTGTTCAAATACCAATCCTGATATTACTACTTCTGAGAATTTGGGCAAGCCACTTAATCTTCTGTGCTACTTCTGTAAAATGAGGTGTCTAAACTAAATGACCTCTTCAGTCACTTCTAGATCTACAACTTGGATCCTATAATTTAATGAATTTGTGTTCTTATGGGAAGATTTCCATTTCAAGCTTCAAGGAATCAGTCATTTTTTGATTTTGTTGTTCTTTGTTTTTTTTTTTTTTATTTTCAGTAAAGGAATGAGAAAGCTCAGTGCTACCAGTTTCTCCAAATTTCTGCAGAGAGACAATGTAGACACACTGGGGGAAAAGTTGTCAGTCAAAACCTTTGAATTATACATTCACTTTAAAGGTGACCTAAAATAGAGAATGACTATTACTCAAAGTGGTAGCATATGCATTTGGAAATATTTTTACTTCTAGTTTTTTTTTTATTGGATGCTTTAAATATTAGCATGTAATAGAGTTGTTACATAAACATTTAATAAGTATTGATGTATGTGATGAATTTTACCCCACTCCCAATCAACTTGATTATCTTATTGAATGTGGATCTTTGCTAGAAGTGTCTCCCAGCAAGAAAGACTTATGTATTGATATCTAACTATTTGGGCTTTAGGAATTGAAGGCTGCCTGCTGATGATTAATTTACTGAGGATCAGAAAGATAGACAAGTGGTGGTAGAGATGTTCATCTTATTGTTTACAAGAGATACTTAAAAATAACTTGTCCCTTTGTCTTCTCTTTCTTCTTTTTTTCTCTCTCTTCTGGACTTTCAGAATGTAATGAATCAAAGGGAAAATAAATGTGAAAGGGATATTCTCACTCCATTGGAGCAAACATTGGTGATTTTCAGAAGAAGTTATTTGGAGAGGTCTGGACTTGTTTAGATGAACCTGAGTAGCAATTCTGTGTGAAAGCTAAATTCCAGGGAACCAACTGTTAAATTTCAGTATGAACATTTATACCTAAGAATTCAATACATACTAAAGATTAGAACTTGATTTGTTATTGTTGATTGTCTAGACTTACCAAAGTGATGGAGAAACTGATAATGAGACAGATTGCACTTAAAATGCATTGTGTATTCATGGGGTGGAGGAGAGGGAGAATAAGGGAGAAGTAATTGTCAATCACTTACCAGCATTCTTTCCTGCCTTTTTCTACTTTTCTGCTTTTTCTGTTTTTATTTTATGAGCACATCAGAAACTAACAATTCTGATTATGACTATTTCTAGTCTTTGGGGTTATATTGGGGATAATTCTGAGTATAACTTCCCACTTAGAGCTCACAAGAAATCAATACTCCCTTTGAGAGTCAAGCAATTGTCCCAGAAGCAGATTATCTGAATAACACTTTTCTTGGAGGAAAAGAGGATCCTCCTCCTGGGTTTCTCATAAAACTCAAGGACTAAACCATTCTAGGAGTGGTCAAGACTACATAATACCTCTGTGAATTGTTCAAATAATCAATTCTGAGGTAAAAATGGAAATGTTTGTCTAACAGTTCCACAAAGGGTGTTTAGAGGCATATCTTTTTTAAATAGCAGACACAGCATTAGCCATCGCATACATACCTGAATTTAAATTCTCCTTCAGATGCTTATTAATTATTTAGTTTTCTTCATTTCAGTTTAAACATCTGGGAAATTAGGATAATAATAGCACCTTCCTAGCAGGGTTATTATGATCATCAAATTAACAGAGAAAATGTTTTGCAAACCTTAAAACTCTATATAAATGCTCTTTGATGATGATGATGATCTTGGAGGATCTTATGATTTAAATGGATTATTTAAGTGTTTAAATCTCTTAGCAATATTTTTGTGCCTGTGAATTTGTTCTTAAAAATCCTTATGTATTTGCTGTATTATGTAAAACAAAACCTGTCCCATATGCAATACTCATACTCATATAGCATACTGAGTGTTTGAGAAGCTCTGTTAGCTCTTCAGGGAGAAACACAGTCATGAGCTATACCTAAGATTTATTCAGCTTTCCCGAGAGTTTTACTATAATATGGAGGCAATGAGCCAAGGAGAGCTAATGACCCCTTTGGGGGTGAGGCCAGCAGGATCTAATCCAATGTGTGTGAGGCCATGGTCTTTTGAGTAGGGTTGGGAGCCTGGCCCAGAGGTAATAGACCTAACTGAATGCCAAGAGTTAGATGATCCTTGAGATTCCTCCTATATCTATGGTTCATAGTATTCTGAAAGCAGCCCCAGTAATACCTCTGAGTAAAATGTACTAATATTTTAATATTTCAATATGTCTAAAGAGCTATAATTATAGAATAACAGAATCTTAGATTTGGAAAGGACCCCAGAACCATCTTGTTCAATTGACATCTTTACAATAAACCCTTCTATGATCTGTCAACCTAGCAAGTTATTCTTTAGTTTCTCTTAATAGATTTTAATTTATCATTAGCTTTTTTAGTTGTTTTATTCCCCTGTTAATTCATACTGAGCAATATATAACATTGATCTTTCATTCAGGTAAATTGCTTCATTGTCATCCTTTCCCATCCTGTATTTGTGAAGTGGATTTTCTTACACCCAAGTGTAAAACTGTTTATCATTATTTAATTTCGTTGTATTAGATAAAATCTAATGCCAAGAATGTTTTGGATCCCAACTCTGTTAACCAACATGATAGGACATCTAGGTGGTGCAGCAGAATGCTGAGCCTGGAGTCAGGAAGACCTGGGTTTTAAATTCAGTCCCAGATACCGAGCAACTGTGTGATTTTGAACAAGCCAATCTATTTCTGTTTACTACAGTTTTCTTAACTGTAATACTAATAGCACATACCTACTCAAGTGTCAGGAGGATAAAAAAAATAGTATTTATAAAGTGCTTAGCATAGTGCCTGTCACAAAGTAAGTGTTTTATATATATATACACATATATATGTATATATGTATATACACACACATATATACATATATATATATATGTTAGTTATCATCATCATCATTATGATTATCACTCCCATCCTTATCTTTGTGCTCATTGAAATTTTAATAAACATTACTTTTATACCTTTATACAAGTTATTTTAAAATTTCCTTTTCAGCCTTGCACATTTCTAACAATTTGATAAAAGTAATTTTTGCTTTTGTATATAACTAATTTTAAAAAAAACTGGTTGCAGGCCAAAAAAATCCTTGAGGTAATCCACTGAAGACTTTCCAGATTACTATATGAATCTTACTATTCATCCATTTCTGAGCCCACTTAACAATATTATAAACCATATTTCTCCACATTGTCCCCAGTCTAAAGAATTCTTTTGACCTGCCATTTTTCTTCATCTGGTAAATGAGAAAGATATATTCTATCATCTCTAAGATCTCTTTTAACTCTATTTGATCTTAAAAGTTGGATTATGGTAAGAAACCAAGTACAAGAATATTTCATTAAAATAACATTATATAAATGTCTTCTAATGTAAAATTTAATTTGGCCAAAAAAAACCCAAAAAGTCCCTGTTTCAAAAGCCTATAGTCTACTGGGGAGATGAGGGTGGAACAGAAAAGAAGCAAGGTGCATTCCAGAATCAGTCAACAATTAAGCATTCATTAAGTACCTACTATGTTCAAAGCTCTGGTCTAAGTGTTCAGAATAGAAATGCAAAAGCAATCATGGGCATCTGAAATCTAACTGGAGGGATATTCAGAATATATCTACTTGAGACCATAACTGTATAAAAATCCATGCTAAAATATAACTGACTGGTCTCTAACCTTTGTTCAGAGATTTCTAGTAAAGGAAAACACACTCCCTGCAGAAGCAGTTAATTCTCCTCTTGGGTAATTAATTGTAACTATTAAGAACTGGTTTACATTCATCAACATCACATTCTTTGTAATTTCCATTGATTGCTTTTAATTCATCCTTCTACAGCTAGATAAAGCAAATTGCTCATTGACTCATAATATCATAGACCTGGAAAGGATCTTAGAGACCATTGAAGCCAGCCTTCTCATTTTACAGATGAAAAATTGAGGCATGTTTTGCAGAAATGATTTGTCCAAAGTCACACAAGTAATAAGTTATAGAGCCAATTCCAAGCACTCTTTCCATTGCACCTATGTTTATATACCATAAATTTATAATAGGTGTAGTTTTTACAGTTGTATGATTCCCTCCATTGGTGCTCATTCACACTCAAATGGGAATAGACAAGATGGATGTTTGATACCTGTTTTCTTTTCTGAAGAAATATTCAAGTGTGAAAATGGTTTATAAGAATTACAAGGAATAATTTTAATGGAAGCTCTTGGAGGACAGGGGCATTTATTTTCCTTTGTTTTGGTATCTCAAGCATTTAGCACAGTGTCTGAAAGATAGCAAGCATTTGATAAATGCTTCATGATTGATCATTTGAATAATAAACTTTCTTTACTGGTCCTGTTTTCTAGCTTTTCTTTAAAACGTAAATACAAAGAGATAAAAGAAAGAAAAATGCTCATGTACTCAGCAAAACATAAGAGGGAATAGAGTTTAAAGCAATAAATTTCCATTTCAAGAAAACATATAATATTACACATTGTTTTCAAAGTTACCCAGCTTTTATTTTCATCCTTTTAGGTTTTCTTTTGTTTTCTACTGTGTATTTTTTACTTATTGGAGATAATTTCTAAAGATATTTTAAATCTATCGTAAGAAGCAGAACAAAAGTAAAAACTATAATATCTTTTATGGAAGGAGGAACAGTATAAAGATATAATTACTTAATAAATAAATAATAATTTTTGAATGTGCATATAATTTAATTCCAAATATTTATTTTCTGTGACTTCCTGAGTAACAATTGTGAACTCAGACAAATCATTTAAAATTTTTGGCTTTCAGTTTTCTTATTTTTTAACCAAAGAGAACTTAGAAAAGATATTCTTTGAATTCTTTTGCATCTTAAAACTGTGACACTATTGTTTTCTCTTAAAGAAAGTAGGTTCCTGGAGAGCAGATAATTTTTCAATTTGTTCTTCATATCTCTAATTCCTAATACAATTGCTAGTGTATAATGGGAATTATTGGTCATTACTGTCCTGTTATCTTTGGCATTTTCTTTTAAGGAGGTATAATTATATTGAAATCGACATGTATTCTAACTTTGATTGATTCTAAAGATTCCAAAAATAGTGTTTTGTTTTTTTTTTTACAGTACACCATCCATAATCAAGTCAACTTACTAAGAGCTATCAGCTATTTCTCCACAAATAATTCTGAACCTAATTTCAAATGCTTAATTGACTTTTCAATGCATTTTTTCTTTGTTTTGGTTTTGTATTTCTGGACATTTCTGATATTTCTGGACAATAATTAGAAAAAAATTTTTAATGACATTTTGGCTTTGTTTCTTCTTCTCCACAGTTTCTTTTCTGAATAAATTTAAAACTTCTTATTACACTCCCATCAAGATCATCAAGTAATAGCAGTGAAGTCTAGAAAAAAGTTAAGTCAAAGTCAAAAACTAAATAATAAAATCTGGAGGCAAGTCACCAAGCCTTCTCATTTCTCTATGCTAAGCAGGATACATACTGGTTCTCTATGAAATAAATGTCTGCTTCTGTGAGTTTAATTTTGTACTTAAATTGAGCTTCCCATATACTTTTGCTTTAATGAATTTTCTTCTTTATATGTAATCTGGCTAACAGATAACATATGGACAGCCCCAAAGTTGCATTGGTGCCCACAGAATGTTACAAGTCTTCTAGGAAGGCATCTAGTACATATCATAGATTTTCCATAGGATAATTTATTAGAGAACTTGGGTGAAAACTGCACACTGAAGGGGAAGGCATGGATATTATATAACCTTCAGCCAAAAGGGCAAGTCTATATCAGTGAAACTGTGGAGCCACAGAAATATCACTCTTTTTCAATGAAAAAAAAAGTTAGCATGAAAATTATGAGAGGTTTTGATGATTATTTCCTCTTCAACACAAATGAGGTAATAGAACGTGGGCGAGGCCAGCACTCCTGACCCAATCTCTATACATTTCTATGCATAGATCTACTTCATATAATTACCTTAGGAAGTCCACTTACATTTTTGGAGAGGATTAGAGGAATGTGAATGGTAAAGCCAATTTGTGAAATAAAATGTTTCTCATCCATGATTTTAATAAAGGGATTACAGGGTCTTTTTTTTAAGTTTATTTTTTTTATTTTGTTTTGATTTTCTTAAGTAATGAATGAGTCGAGAATGAGTTTCCTTAGAAAATACAAAGTACTATGTATCATCCGATAAATGAGGGAAATCTATTTTGCATCACTGATTTTAATCAAAGGCTGGTGACCTATACTTTTTATTGGCTCCTACTATAATGTATTACAAATAGTAATATTCTGATACCAAAAGCATTAGAAAATTATTATCATTATATAATCACTGACTATTAGATTTTATGATCTGGCAACTCAATTAAAGGACTTTATGAACATTCTATTCTCTATTTATTTCTTATTATGTGAAAGGGAAATTGAAATAACATTGCCTTTTCTACTAATTACGTGGGAGAGAAATTACAATAACATTGCCTACTCATCAAGAGAAGCAATGCATGCACACATTTTATGCCTTTTTAAAAAATTAATTTCAGATATGTAAAGCTTAAACATATATTTTTATATTGCAAGTAGTTTGTATAAGGTTAAATGAATATATATCATTTTTTCTCTCTTGATAAACTCATTTTCACATAGTGAGCACCTATCCTATACTTTTACACCTCATGTTTCTAAGAAGTTCTTTGAGTTCTAGTGGGACCACTAGATCAAGGCTTAAGGCAAAAATATTTGGATAATGAAGATGCACAAATTAGCATGGTCCATGTAAAAACGTAAGCCCATTCACCCACTCTCTCACTGTCTTACTGGAATCAAAGTCACTAACCAGATATTAATTAGCATCATGCCCAATATGGTAATCATTATGGTAATTTTCTTCTTTTAAAGAATTGCTCTGAGTCTGACTGGAAAAACAGAGAACCAACAGACCCATGACTAAAGGAGAATAGATAAATTGCTCTGAGGTGTCAAATTGAGAAGATGATAAATTTTTATAATCTACTGGTGAAGATGAGAAATTGTGATTACTTGGTCTATAATAATATTGGCTTATCAATATTATTCTATTTGTTAATAGAGTTGTTCCAAAGATGTAAGCCTACAGAAGAGGATCTTATATCTAATAATTTTATTAATTAGAAAAATAAGTCATTTAATACATCTGATAAGTAGTCTGCTGAAAATTATATATGTAATATGATAACTTATACAAGAACCATTTATATTGGACTATGAATAAATATGAGATAAGAATAATAACTATTGTAATCATAATGATGGTGGTGATAACAATAATACTTAACAATCAACTAGACAGCATCTGATGGGCCTAGAGTAGAGAAAACATCTTCCTGAGTACAAATCTAGCTTTAGATACTAGTCATATGAGCCTAGACAAATCACTTAATCCTGTTTGCCTGTTTCTTCATCTGTAAAATGAGCTGCAGAAGAAAATGATAAACAATTTCATTATCTTTGCTAAGAAAACACAATGGAGTCACAAATGACTTGTATAATAGAAAAAATGAATTGAATAACATCATTTCTACTGAGGTAAATGTAGTATGTTTATCAATTAAGAAGAGAGTCAACCAAATCATCTAATTGCTCACAGTGTATATAGATTACATCAATGGGTTCACCTACTCACTCACCATCCTTCTACCCCATTTCACTTCCCACCCAACAAAATATTATTTGACTCCTTTATCTTATGGAATCTGTCTTTAGTTACATCAAAATAGCATATGTATCACTATATAATTTTCAGATATATTTTGAGGATCATAGAAATGGAAAGATGAGAGCTTGAATGCTGAGCTCAAATTAAACTAGTGAGAAAAAATGATCTTATCCAGGAAAGACACATTAGGGATAAAGATGTTCAAATGAAGGCTGTGGCTGAATACTTGACAAAAATTCTCTGATCTATGGATTTAGGGAGCAGACTTCTAGAATAATCAATACACAATGTTAAACTTAATGTACATTTTTAAAATTGTAAGATAAATTGTAACATTTGGAATGCATCCCAATCAACATACATAGAATATTACAATACAGAGCTATCATCAAAAATCAGATAGAAAAATAATATTTTTCATTAAGAAGAAAGATGAGTCATAGATATAATTAGAGTAAATGATAAAAAAGATTTAAAATAAACTACAGAAATACCTTTGCCCAGTCCAACATCGTTTAAGCAATATTAAAAGCTGATAATAGGTACATGTTACTGGGATTTTTGAAAGTGACTGAGAATGCTTAACATACCAATGAAACTTTCGAAATTGCTAATATCCAATATGGAATCAAAAGGATCTTTAAGGGTGACACACATATGAATTCAGTCAATAGTATATTGTTTAAAAAAAAGCACCAAAAGATGACTGATTCATACAGATTTGCATGTGTGTGTGTGTGTGTGTGTGTGTGTGTGTGTGTGTACAAGCCAAAGTTTTTATGACAATTCTGGAAAGTCACTGTCATCCAATATTAAACAAGAATTTTTGAAAAAGAGTTGGCAATAAATTATTGATGTAATATTGTGAAATAAAAGAGTAGAAATTGTGTTACAAATCATAGTAAGCTATAAAATAAAAGGATTTCTTGAATGCTTAGTAGAACATGACCTGGGAGTTTGAATTATACATCAGAAGCTTATATATAAGCTGATAATCAGCTTTTTGTGCCCTTGTACACTGAACACATAAATATGAACTTTATAAATACAAATTTTAAAATTCACTGTAGAACTCAAAATATAAATTTTACTATAACAGGACCTTTGTAAACTGTTGTTCATAGTCACTCAGACATAACACTGATATGGCAAAAATTAAGAAAAAATGATTTTATTAGATTAGTGACATAACAAATGCTCATAATTTCCAAGTTCCTCTTTTTTTAAAAAAAAATCTAAATATAGAGATCAGGAAGAGGAGAACAAAATCATGTGGGAACAAAGTAAGTATGTGTTACTGGAATTATGCAACAATGCTTTCATTGAACCTTAAAAAATGAGGTCACATCCTAATACAAAAAGAAGTTATATTATTCACTTATGGCATTGTCCATGACACATTAAATATGAAAGAATAATAGCAGGAGACTTGTTCCAAGACCATTTCAGTGTAAGAAAAAAATGAGAATGAGATAATGATAAATCACATTTAAATAATCTTTAAGGTCTCTAGAGTATTTTAGACAAAATATATCATTTGATTCTTATAACAACTTTGTGAGGTAGGTATGATCACAATTCCCATTTTAGATATATGGAAATGGAAACCTAGAGAGTTTACATGATATATTCAGATACACATATCTACTAAGCAAAAGCATAAAACAAAGTCCTTGAATCTCAAGTACAGTATACTATATAAAACTATATGTTATCATTTAACTTCCTGGGAAATATCTGCCCAAAACCCACCATCCTAATCCCAGCAATGGCCTAGACAAAATTTTTGTCTTTCTCAAATGAGTCACTTTTCTCTTAAAACCTCTCTTATACCACCACTATTAGCCCAGGGTTTGATTTGTGATACTTGTTGGAAGAGAAGAAGAAAAAGGGAAATAAGTTCCTTTTGGGGGGAAAGGACTGTCCTGTCAATCAGTGATAGAGGATAAAAGATTGCTGGAAGAAAATATATTGATTCTCATACTTTCTTTCCTTTCTTATAATTAAACACACATATACATGCACAAATGATGGCCTAGTGATTTTGAGGATGCAAAATATCTGCTGACTTGAGACAGTTTGGGGGGGCGGAGCCAAGATGGCGGAGTGAAAAGGTAACTTTCTGCCTCTCCTCCGATCTTCTCTCAAATCAACAGTAAAATAAGCCTCTGAACTGATCTTCAAGTCAACGAACTCAGAAATATTTGGGCACGGCTCTCTGGAGAACTTCATATCAGGTTAGTCGGACTCAGACAGAGAGATAAATAGACAACCCCTGTGCAGGCCGGAAGTGAGGGTGGGACTCAGCTCAGCTCATCTTGGAAGAAATTCCAAACTCCAAACTCCAAATTCCAAACACCTGGAGTTTATCTGAGGCACTCGGGACACTCTGCCCTGATTGGGGACAGGTGTTCTGGCAGACTTGCCTTGTTTAAGGAGTAATTCAGACTTAGTCCTAGCCCCCACCGGCCCAGCACCTTAAGTCAACTCGCCTAAGTGCCCCAGGGCAAAGCGTCTTCAGCCAAGGTTTTTTGTTTTCCCCTACCTTAAAGAGATATCCACTCTGTCTACAAAAAAAATGATGAAGAAACAAAAGAGAGCTCTCACCATAGACAGCTTTTATCAAGGGAAAGAAACGACCTCAGATACAGAGGTTTCTTTAGACAAAAATCCAGAAAAAAACAGCAAGGACCATCACTGGTCCCCTTTTCAAAAGGCCTTTCTGGAAGACTGCATAAAGAACCTCAAAAGAGAGCAGGAGCATAAATGGGAAAATAAACTGAAATCAGTGCAAGAAGGATACAGTATCTTGCAAGAAGGATATGATGCTCTGCAAAAGAGATATGAAAAAGACACCAATTTATTAAAAAATAAAATTAGTGAAGTGGAAAAAGATTGCAGTGAACAAATTGGCCAGTTACAAAAGGAACTTAAAAAGGTAACTGAAGAAAACAACACTTTAAAAATAAGAATTGAACAAATGCAAGTGAATGACTCACTAAGACTTCAAGAATCAGTCAAACAAAAACAAAAAAATGAAAAATTAGAAGAAAATATGAAATATCTCCTAGGAAAAACAACTGACTTAGAAAATAGATCTAGGAGAGACAATCTAAGGATTAATGGACTTCCTGAAAGCCATGATCAAAAAAAGAATCTAAACACTATCTTCCAGGAAATCCTGAAAGAAAACTGCCCTGAGATTGTAGAATCAAAGGGCAAAATCACCATTGAAAGAATTCACTGATCACCTCCTGAAAGAGACCCCAACCAAGGAATATCATGGCTAAATTTCAGGACTATAGCACCAAGGAACAGATTCTGGTAGCAGCTAGAAAGAAACAATTCAAATTCCGAGGATCAATAATTAGAATCTGTCAGGACCTGTCAGCTTCCACACTGAAGGATCGAAGGGCTTGGAACCAGATATTCCGAAGGGCAAAGGAACTTGGATTACAACCAAGAATAACCTATCCAGCTAGAATGAGCATTATCCTCCAGGGAAGAAGATGGTCATTCAATGATATAGGTGAATCTCACCTATTTCTAATGAAAAGACCGGATCTGAACAAAAAATTCGACACCCAAACACAGAACTCAAGAGATGCATAAAAAGGTAAAAAGGAAAGGACTCTTGAGAACTTTATTTTTACTAGGGGGATACTCAAAGTTTGGGGGTATAATCAACTAAATATTACTTTGATAATATGAAAAAGAGAACTAGAGGGGAAAAGGTTTTCATACTGGGGAAGAGGGGAAAAGTGGTAAAATAAGATCTAAAAAAAAAGAGGTAAAAACAAGGTAAAATCACTTGAAGAGGCAAAGAAAACCTAATATAATTGAGAGAAAGAGGGGAGGGAGACGAGCACTGTGTGAATCTTACTCTCATCAGGTTGGGCTCTAAAAGTGTATATCAGACATTTGATTTCACATAGAAACTTGTCTGTTGCTAGAGGGAAGTGGGAGGAAAAGGAGGAAAAGTAAGGGACAAACTAATAGAAGGGAAAATAGAAGAATCATGGGAAAGGAGTAAAAACAGGGGGAGGGGATCTAAAGGGTAGAGTATTGTTTGGGGGAGAGGGTCATCAAAAGCAAAGTACTGAGGAGGGGGGAAGGGAGAAAGGGGAAAGGAAAGGGGAGTATTGTTTGGGGGAGGGGTCATCAAAAGCAAAGTACTGAGGTGGGGGGAAGGGAGAAAGGGGAAAGGAAAGGGGAAAACATAACTTGGGTAAATAAGATGGCAGGAAATAAAGAATTAGTTATTCTATCTGTGAATGTGAATGGGATGAACTCTCCCATAAAGCGGAAGCGGATATCAGACTGGATTAAAAACCAGAATCCCACAATATGTTGTCTACAAGAAACACATCTAAAACATAGTGACACATATAGGATGAAGGTAAAAGGCTGGAGCAGGACCTATTATGCTTCAGGTGAACAAAAAAAAGCAGGGGTAGCAATCCTTATCTCAGATCAAGTAAAAGCCAAGATAGATCTAATCAAAAGAGATAAGGAAGGAAACTATATTTTATTAAAGGGTACCATAGATAATGTAGCAATATCTATACTAAATATATATGCACCAAGTGCAATACCACACAAATTCCTAGGGGAGAAATTATGAGAGATGCAAGAAGAAATAGACAGCCAAATGATACTAGTGGGGGATCTCAACCTTGCTCTCTCAGAATTAGATAAATCAAACTACAAAATAAACAAGAAAGAAACTAGGGAGATAAACCAATTGTTAGAAAAGTTAGGTATGATAGATCTATGGAGAAAGTTGAATGGAGACAGTAGGGAGTTTACTTTTTTCTCAGCACTCCATGGAACCTATACAAAAATTGACCATGTATTAGGGCATAAAAACCTTAAAATCAAATGCAGAAAGGCAGAAATAGTAAATGCATCCTTTTCAGATCATGATGCAATAAAAATCATATGCAATATAAGGCCAGGAGAAAATAAACCAAAAGGTAATTGGAAATTAAATAATCTAATCCTGAAGAATAAATGGGTGAAAGAGCAAATCATAGACACAATCAATAATTTCATCCAGGAGAATGACAATAAGGAGACAACATACCAAAATTAGTGGGATACGGCCAAAGCGGTTTTAAGGGGCAATTTTATATCTCTAGATGCTTACTTGCATAAAATAGAGAAAGAAAAGATCAATGAATTGGGCTTATTATTTAAAAAAACTAGAAAAAGAACAAATTAAAAACCCTCAATTAAATACCAAATTGGAAATTCTAAAAGTAAAAGGAGAAATTAATAAAATCGAAAACAAGAAAACTATTGAGTTAATAAATAAAACTAAGAGTTGGTTCTATGAAAAAACTAACAAAATAGATAAGCCTTTAGTTAATTTGATAAGAAAAAGGAAAGGGGAAAATCAAATTGTTAGTCTCAAGAATGATAAGGGAGAACTTTCCTCCAATGAAGAGGAAATTAAAGCAATAATTAGGAGTTACTTTGCCCAACTTTATGCCAGTAAGTTTGAAAATCTGAATGAAATGGAGGAATATTTACAAAAATATAGATTGCCGAGGTTCACAGAAGAGGATATAAATTATTTAAATAGTCCCATATTAGAAAAAGAAATAGAACAAGCCATTAACCAACTCCCTAAGAAAAAATCTCCAGGGCCAGATGGATTTACATGTGAATTCTACCAAACATTCAAAGAACAATTAATTCCAATACTACACAAACTATTTGAGAAATTAGGGACAGAAGGTATACTGCCAGAATCCTTCTATGAGACCGATATGGTGCTGAGAGCTAAACCAGGTAGGGTAAAAACAGAGAAAGAAAACTATAGACCAATTTCCCTAATGAATATTGATGCAAAAATTTTAAATAAGATTTTAGCAATGAGATTACAGAAAGTCATCCCCAGGATAGTACACTATGACCAAGTAGGATTTATACCAGGGATGCAGGGCTGGTTCAATATTAGGAAAACTATCAGCATAATTAATTATATTAATAACCAAATTAACAAAAACCATATGATTATCTCAATAGATGCAGAAAAA
>JAJPUD010024519.1:1230-18642 GCA_023553655.1 Myrmecobius fasciatus
TTTGACTATTTTAAGTTAAAAAGTTTTTGTACAAACAAAATCAATGCAGACAAGATTAGGAGGGAAGTAATAAATTGGGAAAAAATCTTTATATTCAAGGGTTCTGATAAAGGTCTCATCTCAAAAATATAGAGAGAATTGTCTCATATTTATAAAAATTCAAGCCATTCTCCAATCAATAAATGGTCAAAGGATATGAACAGACAATTTTCAGAGGATGAAATTAAAACTATTTATAGTCATATGAAAAGGTGCTCCAAATCACTGTTGATCAGAGAAATGCAAATCAAGACAACCCTGAGGTACCACTTCACACCTGTCAGATTGGCTAAAATGACAGGAAAAGTTAATGATGAATGTTGGAGGGGTTGTGGGAGGGCTGGGACACTGATGCATTGTTGGTGGAGCTGTGAACGGATACAGCCATTCTGGAGAACAATTTGGAGCTATGCTCAAAAAGTTATCAAACTGTGCATACCCTTTGACCCAGCAGCATTTCTATTGGGCTTATATCCCAAAGAAATCATAAAGAAAGGAAAAGGCCCCACATGTGCAAGAATGTTTGTGGCAGCCCTTTTTGTAGTGGCTAGAAACTGGAAATTGAATAGATGCCCTTCATTTGGAGAGTGGCTGAATAAATTATGGTATATGAATATTATGGAATATTATTGTTCTGTAAGAAATGACCAGCAAGATGATTTCAGAGAGGCCTGGAGAGACTTACATGAACTGATGCTGAGTGAAATGAGCAGAACCAGGAGATCATTATACATGGCAACAACAGTACTATATGACAATTAATTCTGATGGACATGGCTCTCTTCAACAATGATATGTTTCAAACCACCTCCAATTGTTCACTGAAGAAAGCCATATACACCCAGAGAGAGGGATGCGAAATGTGGACCACAACATAACATTCTCATACTCCTTGATTGATGTTTGCTTACATTGTGTTTCCTTTATCTGATATATATATATATATATATATATATATAAAGATTATAAAAAATTATTTCAATCTCATATTTTAGTAAAACAAAACAATTTACTTAAAAAGAGAAAGCACTAAAGGATTGTTAGAGGATTTTCTCATCTGAGGTCTTAGGTGAACCCAGAGAGAAATTCATCTGTCATGAGGTCTCCAAGACTGGGGGTCCAAAAATAGCCTAACTGATGAGAAAAAAAGATTTATTAGCATATCAGGGAAGACTGTTCAGGCAGCTAGCAGCTTTGACTTCTTAAGGTATAGATTGATTTTTTTATAGTTTTTTAGACTCCCTTAGAGAACATACCCAATCAGCAGTATTACACAGAAGAAAGGAAATGGAAGAGGAAACTTTGAGACACTTGATAAAATTCAGTAATCTCTAAAATCGTGAAGCCCTACTTCAAGATAAGAGTCAGTTTGACTCATCCTATTGTTGCTAGGAAGCGGTAAAAAGCTAGCCGGTGGGCCTCTATTGGCAAAATCTCATAGTTCCTAGGAAGGGGAACATTTATCTGAGGAGTGTTTCCTCCCAAATCACAGAACTCCTACTTATCCTCTTCCTCCCTAGGACAAATAGTGAAAATGCAGTAAAGCCAATTGTTGTTCTAAAGAGATAATCTCCCAGGAGCTTGACTCCTTGCCCAGAACTGCCTCATTACCAGTGCTGTGAACCAGGAGAAAGATAGATACAGGCTATAAAATTAATCATGAAAAGAATTATATTCCAATATCTTTGTCACTGTGCTATTCCCCTAATGAACTTCTGAAAAAGACCAGGATTCATGCTGGTTCATCTCAGAGATTGCTGATAGAGATCAGAATCTATGCTAGGATGGCTCACAGATTGCTAAAAAAAGAGGGATCAGAAATCATCCACTACCTCTGTCATACATAGGTGGATATAATCTTGTATCAAATCCCTACCTTGGAATAAGGATAACACTAATACCTGAGAAAGTCAGTTACCTCAGGGCTTTTGTGGTTTAGTGGATAGAAAACCAAACCTAATATCTAGGAGATCTGAGTTTGAATCCCCCTCAGGCATTTATTATCTCTGATGACCCTAGAAAAGCTATTTATTTTCACTAAGCTACAACTTTCTCATCTCTAAATTGGAGTCAGTTCCTTTAAGATCTGTTCTAGTTCTACATGTATGAAAATTTAAAAAAATATATGGAAATTTGAAATAAATGTATTTTGAAAAGAAAATATGAAAATAAAGTTGATCAATGTTGGCAAGCCATGGAGGGAGGAATGAGGCCTTAGGGGAACTGCTTCTGCTGGTTGCTACCTTTTATCAGCTTTCTAATATATTTTTTAAAAGCTCCCATTACTATTTGCTTATAGAATTGAGTTATTCTATGCAATAAGTTGGTATTTTCCTTACATTGAGCCCAAATTAACCTTTCCATCATCTTCCAAGTTCTTTTCAGAACAGAGCAAATCTTAGTCTTCTTCTATGTGACAATTCCTAGGTCTTTAAGATAGGCATTATGTTTTTGTCCTCTATAAAATCTCTCATGTTTCCCATTCACAAAAGTACTATTCAGCTAGTTTATTGTGGCATAGATTTCTTAAAGGCTATACTATATGCATGCAAATTCTAGTGAATTATGCTGATATGGAAAGGCTTCTGATTTTGTTCTATCTACAGACTTGTAAAAAAAATCTATTAGTTTTTCTAACTATCCAGGTGCTTTTCAATAACAGGTTTGTCACTATGGATGAATACTTTGACTATGGCTACCCACAAAACAAAGTCATATACAAAGAAATATTGAAGACAACCTTCCATTTCAGAAAAGAGATCAGAAATCCTAAGAATGTAGAGTTTTAAACCAACTACAAACATAAAGTTAAGTATTGCATTCTAATTATGAAAATTCTGTTTCATGAACTGTGAGTTGACATGCCACTGGAGAACTAAGCCACAATAATATGTTGACATTCTGTAATAAAGGACACCATCTGTGACAGGTGACAAAATGTTGAAGGCATTCAGAATTTGATTTTCAAAGTTTCTCATTGAGAAGATAAGAAAATGCAAAAAATCATAAAGGGCATTTTACACCCACACACACACCTACACACATATCCACACACACATCACAAAACAGAGAACATCATTAATAATTATGCTTCCGTATGCTTCTTTTGTTTCTTTGAATGGTCTTTTCAAATCCTTGATGGAAATATGGAAATGGAACAAGATGACTTTTTCAAAACAGTTTTCTAGAGCAGAGATAACATTCACTGAGAAGGATAGAGGATATAATACAATATATATTATATACGCATGATATTATAGAGAATACAATATATCATTGAAGTTACCATTTATTGTCTAAAGAAAATAAAATACCACCTTAAAGTCTTTTTTCCAACTAGATTCAGAGGCAGTGTTATATGATGAAAAGAGTACTGGTTCTGAAGTCAAAGGACTTGAGTGTGAATTTTAACTCTAACGTTTAATACTTGAGTGACTTTTTGCAAGTTACTTCAACTTCTTAATTAGTTAACTGGGCCTTTCATTAAAAATTGAAGGGTTGGACTAAATACTTTCTGAGATTCCTTCTAGACAATGAGCTATAATCCTATGAGCTTTCCCTATAGCTTCCACACATTTCTTGAGTTTGTAAGATTTCTTAAAAGATTTAAATGCAGATAACTTTGTTCAGAAATATTCTAATTATCAATATGAAGTGATGCATAAAGTTGAGGCATGCCTAACAAAAGTGTTTACTAGAATTATGGAATTTGTTCTGCAAAGAGACTATATGGAAGAAAGGTTCTCTATAAAAAATATTGGGTTCTCCAGATGCTCAGGTTCGCTAGTTACATGGTACTGATTGCCTCAAGTCCTGAAATACTCTTGGGTTCCCTCAATGAGATCTATAGCCACTCAAAAGAGATCAGTCTAACAGTTTGCACAAGAAAAACCAAGTTGATGAATAGTACATATTGCCCAGATTAGTTCAACCATGCATATATCTCAGACAGATACTGTGATGAATTATTTAGCAGTAGCAACCTATCAAACAAATCACACATATAAAATGGATCTCAGTACTGTGCAGTCATCCTCCATAGTTATAGTAGGAGATTGACTGAAAAGGGAGCATAGAGTAATAAAAATCACCCAGGGTTTTTTTTTGGCCATCTGTGAACATCAAGTTAACTACTAGTACCAGAAATCCAGTGGAATTTGCAGGTAAAATTTTCAGTTATGTCCACAAGCAAAAAGAGCAGCATAAAGATTACTGCAGTCTGTGTAACAAGATCTTTGCAGAGTATAAAGATCTATTGCAATTCTATTTAAAACGTAATGTGTTATACTATGAGCTCTGATAGCTGTAACTGATTTTTACCTTTCTTTGTATCTCCAGCACTTAGCCCCGTCAGTGCGTCAGACACATAAATGTCATAAATTCTAGTTAATAAGCTGCCTTTCCAAATTTCACCATATATTTTGCTTCTGGACCATTTTAATGCAAAGATGAGCATGAGGAGGATGGCAAACATATATTGAAAAATAGGGCACAGAATCAAGAACAAATAAGAGGAAACATTCATAGATTGAAAAAAAGGCTTTATACCTATATATCACAACTACTTTATTAAAAAAAAAACAGGTACAAGACAAGGAAGGACTGAATACACTGCAAAACATAAAACTGACTATATTTTAATATAGAGGACATAGCTAGTTAGCAGTAAAAAGTCATTTCTGAAATCAGCTGCCTATGGAGAGCCAAACCATTAACTTGTAGAAGAAAGATAAAAATCAATAACAGCTTAGAAGAAAGAGTAAAAATAAAAAGGCCATTCAATCAAAATAATTCTAATTTAACCTATTGAAACATTTTTTCCATTTCATGCATATCATAGAATCCTATTTTCATGAAGGAATTTACATTGGGGAATTCCCTAAAGGGAAGTAGAGGGACACAGTGGAGTTAAGGTGCATATAGCATAGAGAAAACAGCCTGAAGATGAATTTAACCAGAATAAATTTCTGTTGTGCTTAGGGTTTGTCTTTCTCAGAACATATGGTCAAACATTACTCACAAAACAGTAAATAATATAGCAAAAATCAACATGGCTTCCATATGCATTAATGTACACATTAGATGAGCTATTATGAGCACACTGACAACTTTGAAACATGGACCATCTTTTTTTCACAGCTTTGGGGGCTGGTCTTTTATTCCTCCAGGCCTCATCCCTGCCCAAAGCTTATTATTTGGCTATAAAAATGGATTCCTCACATTTTAATTATTGGCCTGGCAGAAAATTTTTTTTCAAATTCAAATTTGTTATTCTAAAAATCATTTGGGCAATTAAAAAAGGTCTTGAACATTTTAAAGTTGTTTCCTACTTTTAAAATGTCATTTTATCACCAGGCTCATAATATGTAAACTACTTTGGTTGTTTTTTCTTTTAATGGTTAGTGATTAGGCAATGACATGCTTTTAAAAGAAGTGGAAACAGCAAAGGCATTTAACTTGGGAAAGACAAATTTACTACATTTTCTCCAGTCAGTGCCTTTCCTAAGGATTAAATATGTCTACACTGGTTATGTGTTTCCATAATAAGTTAGCTCTAAAAATATCAATGTGTTCTTTGGAAGAAAAGGTAACAACAGAAACATTTTGTTCTGTAACAACAATTCTTTTGGGTTTGGATGCAGAGTTCAGCAGGAGCTATTTAAGAGCTGTACAAATATTAGCCAAACCTCAGAGCCCGTGTTTCTGGTTGCCATGGTTGTCAATTGATTTCAGCAGTGGATTAGTATCGAGATACTTCCAAGGATGAGTCACTTTCCTCTGGCCTGAACTCAAGTAGCCCAGAATATCTTTTGTTCGGGGAGCTGGTATTACAGTGTAGATAAAGGGCTTTTTTGGATTTAGGATTTGTTCTGTCAATGGACCTTCAAAATGACTAGCTTGGAAATCACTGCAGTATCAAATCTGAGACTTCCAATAGGACAAAATGCAAAGGAACTCAATGAGAAAATAAGGATTGAATCACATTATTGATCACTTAGAGAATGGATTCAGAGGAATGAGATTGCTAAATAGTAGCTAGGTAGTACATATCTATCTGGACTCAGATACAACTGAGTTCAAATCTAGTCTTAGTTGCTTACTAGCTATAAGACTGGCAAATCATATAAGGTGTTTGCCTTAGCTTTCTTATTTATAAAATGAAAATAATAATAGCACCTATCTTCCAGGGTTGTTGAGAGGATCAAATGAGATAATTATTTTAATGTGATTTTATTTTTTATCAATTTTTAAATATAAAAACAAATTTACCATTTATATTATAAAATTTTGAGTTCCATATTTTCCTTCCTGTCCTTCCCCTCCTTCTAAAGAAAATATATAATTTGGTATAAATTATACTATGCAATCATGCAAAATACATATTTATATTAATAATGTTGTGAAAGAAAATAGACAAAAATGTAGAAGAAAATAATGTGAAAATACAATGCTTTAATTTGCAGTTTCAGTTTCCATAAGTTCTTTCTTTGGAGGTGGCTAGCATTTGTCTTGTATCATTTTATTGTTAAAAATACCTAAGTAATTTACACTAGATTATTATACAATATTGTTATTACTGTGTGCAAGGCTCTTCCGATTCTGCTTATTTCATTTGGCATCAGTTCATGTAAATCTTTTCAGGCTTTTCTGAAATCACTCTGCTCATCATTTCTTATTACACAATATTCCACTATAATCATACACCACAACTTGTTCAGCCATTACCCAATTGATGGGCATACCCTCAATTTCCAATTCTTAGACATTACAAAAAGCCAACATTTTTATATAAATAGGTCCCTTTCCCCTTTTTAAAATATCCTTTTTGGGATATAGACCTAGTAGTGGTATTGCTGGATCAATGTGTATGTGCATGAGATAACAATGGCAAGCTTAGCACAACACCTGGCAAGTAGTAAGAATTTTACAAATCTTAGCTATTCTATTTATTCTCTTAGTTATTCTTTTTAGTTACAGCCAGTGGCCACCAAAGTTAACATCTCCAGGGAAAGGCTTGAAGGGAGGCTCCTTTCAAGAATTCAGGGGATTGGAGTAGATGATTTTGTGTTGCAGCCACCTGATTTGGGTTCAGCAGATTGTTAAATTTTCAGCGTGAATACTTATAACTTAGAAATAGCACAAGATACAAATCAGGGCTTGCTTATCATTTTGTTGATTGTTTGGACTTAAGAAAGTGATGAAGAAAATATTAATGGTCCAGAAAAAACTTAAAAGTGAGATGTGGGTACATTTTCTCTAAAGGGCTGTTTAAAAGAAAAAAAAAAACATTTACCAGCATACTTCTGCTCTGTTTTCTTGAAACTATAATTTGATTCAAAATAAGCATGTGTTAAGTATCTACTGTGGGCAAGATGCTGAGCATATAAAGACAAAATAATAGTTCACATTTATATAGCCTTTAAGGTTTGCAAAGTCCCTTAAATAAGTTGCCTGATTTGATCCTCAAAATAAAATCACAATTAGTCCCTACCCTAAAGAAACTTTTATTACATGGGATGAGATAACATTTAAAGAGATAAATAAAAAATATTACATGAAGAGGGAGGAAGTACTAACAATTTAGAGAATCCAGATAAAAAGATAGTTCTTAGGTTTGGCTTGAAAGAAAGCTAAGGATTCAAAGTGGTAACTTCCAGGTAAAGAGGAGCACTTTCAAATGTCTTTTCTGAAATCACTTTCCAGGCCCAGTATAGGAAAAAGAATGGGTGCAGGTGATAGTTCTACTAAATTTGGAGAGTAAAAAGTTGCCTAAATTTTAAGGTTCTAAGCTGGATTTAAGCAATGTTAATCCTTGGGAACCAGCATTTGGAACCTGAGAATCTGTATTTGGTAAAAAGGCTAATTTAACTATCAAGAATACAGAGGAATTACTGTCAAGAAATGATTATGTGGATTTTACGATATCTTAAATATGTTTATGGTATGGGACAGAGCATAATAGCTCCAAAGTTCATTATGCCAATATCTATAAAGGCTTCCCTGGCTCATTTTCTCTTTTACTTGCCTTTTTGTCCTTTGGCTTATGTTAATAGGAAGTATATTCAAATTTGTGCTATGGGATTCTAAACTGAACAATTCCTAGAGGTCACACATCTACATTTTCATGGCCTCCTTAATATACATGTCCCTTGAAAATGAAATATAAAATTAATGGATCTGCATGAATTTACAAAGTCCATATATGTTGAGCTTCTTGAGAGTTCTGTTATCATTTTGCAGGCTCTGTTAAAGTGTCATTTCCCTGGAAATCAAAGAATTCTTGCACATTCAGGAATGGTGAAGTGTATATTTTGAAATCACCATGGTAAAGATGATCTTAAATTTGACTTTCTGGTCTGAGGCTTATGAGGTCTTGCCTTGTCTCTAAAGCTTCATTGTGATTCAGAGGTGAGTTAACATTCTTAAAGATTGAGCTTTCAGAATACAATCTCTAACAGATTCAGCTGGAAAGATGGCATACAGTAACAGATTTACATGAGTAATCCAAAGACTATCTATGCTAAATTTGGAAAGGCTTGTTAGTTGATTAACTATAAGATAATGAATTTTTGACTCTAACAATTCTTGAAATCCATTTACTAAGTCACAGAAACGTTGTGATTTGTGTCCTGCACTAGTCTACTTAAAGATATTCTATTTGAAGCAAAATATTTGGGAAATAAGATAGCTGTAGATATATTTTCTATCATGATCTCCACTTTTTCTTCATCTGGACCTGCAGTTGTGGGAAGGGGTGAGGACTGGCTACATCTATGCAAAAAATACTCAACTGAATTAAGTGACAAGAAATAAAAATGACCCTATGCTGGGCATTCATTATCACTGCATTTATTTGCCTCTAACAATTATCCTTGTCCGTAGGGATGGTCTATTGCATAGGTGAAGAAATAGACTGTCTATGCAGTATGACCTCTTCATCTTAGAAACTTTTTTGACCAGCTCTGTATAAATGATAGGATTTAAAATAATATTGCTCTCTTTCACATCTATAGTAAGTGAAATCTATCAGTAAGTCTATAATTAAGAATTCTGAGTTCTGGCAATCAGGACAAATTGACAATAGAAGTAGAGATGAAAATATACCCTGCATGACTGCAGTCACATTGGGAGATCAAGGTGTTACATTACCCAGAGGGCAGAATCTTAGCTTCTACAGTATGTCCAATACCTATAATCTCTAGGAATAAAAAAGAAATGGAAGTAGAACATTTGGCAGTGAGTAAAAGAGGTGGAAAAAGGATAAGACTTTTGGAGTCCCTGTACAGCACAGAGTAAAGCCTGAATAACTATTACTGGTAAGAAACATATCCCATCCTAAAATGATGGTATCCCCCCATTAGTTACTGCCAGCATATATGAGACAAAGAAACTCCAAGATATCAGATCCAGATGTTAAGGAACAGATTTGAAATTCTGTCCTTATTCAGAACTTAGTTTTTCTAAGTTCTACATGGTAGTACTCCAGAGAGTTAACATTAAACAATTTTCTACTGTTGTAGCAGGCTCTTGTTGCCAATCCTAGTCCCTGGTGACACTCTTCATTTCCATCCTTCAACAGTCAAAGCAGGAGAAGAAACAATCTGAATATTGAAATTGTCCTAATTCATCATTCGAATCCCTCAATGGGATATTTTTAAAAAGATAAAGTTAGTTTTGTAAAAATTATTTAAAAAACATCCAGCTCTGTCCTTGGTACCTCTCTTTCCAGTACTCCCATGCTGTTCCTTGGCTCTTCAATAACTAGGACTAAAAAGTTCCCATTAACTCAAACAATGCTCATATTTCCTGACCTTCTAATAAAAATTTCTTCACCCTTTTTCTCATTCCCTGAGCCACTATATTGGTAAGAATGAGTAGTAATGATTACACAGATAAATTATATTAGCAATCTAACATAATTTCTGCTGTCACATAATCAGAACCCTATATACAGTATAGATAGATAAATATAGCTATACATAAATATGGATATATCACAATATACATATGTTTATAAATGTGAATATATACACATACATAATATACATGTATATGTACATATGTGTGTGCAATATGTGTATATCTATCAACATCCATATCAGATATATAAATAACTTCTTCCTTGGTTGCAGATATGCACCTTTGCACAGAAGTGACCCTAGATATTTCCCAATCTTTTAGAATATTTTTAAAAAAACACTCTAGGTTATTTAGCATAACTGGTCCCAACTGCCCAAGATGTAATAGGTAGAAAAACAAATTTGTAAATTATTGAAGTGGGGGTGGAGCCAAGATGGTGGAGTGAAGACAGGGCTCTCTGTGTCCTCCTCTGACCTTCTCTCAAACCAACATCAAATTAAGCCTCTAAACTGATTCTTAAGTCAAAGAACCCAGAAATATTTGGACTACAAAACATTCCTTGCAGAAGTTACCTTGGAAAAGATCCAGAGCAGGTCTGTTTCAGTCAGGCAGGGGGTGGATGCAGCTCTGGGAAACAGGGCAGGAAACCGGGTGGGACTCAGCATGGCAGGTTATAAACACCTGGGGAGTTTATCTGAGGCTCTGGGGACACTCTGCCCTGATTGCGGGCAGGTGCTTTGGCAGATCTGCCTTTTGTAAAAGGCAGATTGTAACCTTCTGCAAACTCCTGTCCTAGCCCCCACAGCCCAGCACCTGAAGTAATCAGGTGAACTGCCCCAGGGCAAATTGAAGCATTTGCCACTTCCCTCCTTTAAACAGACTGCAAGCTTTAAAAAATGAGTAAGAAACAGAAAAGAGCTCTCAACATAGACAGCTTTTATGGAGAGAAAGAAGGGCAGACCTCAGATCCTGAGGTTCCTATAAGCAAAGCAACTCCAGAGGAAGCCACAAATAGAGACATGACCTGGTTCCCCTTTCACAAGGCCGTCCTTGAAGACTGCATAAAGAATCTCAAAAGAGAGTTAAATGAAAAATGGGGAAAAGAATTTAGCTCAGTGCAAGAAGGATATAATGCCCTACAAAAGAGATATGATAAAGACACCAATTCACTGAAAAAAATAATTGGTGACTGGAAAAAGTCTGCAATGAACAAAAAAGTTCAATTGGCCAGTTACAAAAGGAGTTAAAAAAGGTAACTGAAGAAAATAATACATTAAAAATTAGAACTGAACAAATGGAAGTGAATGACTCATTAAAACTTCAAGAATTAGTCAAACAAAGAAACTGAAAAAATAGAAGAAAATATGAAATATCTCCTAGGAAAAACATCTGACCTGGAAAATATATATAAGAGAGACAATCTAAGGATTATTGGACTTCCTGAAAGTCATGATGAAAAAAAGAACCTACATACTATCATGAAAGAAAACTGCCCTGAGGTTTTAGAATCAGAAGGCAAAATCACCATTGAAAGAATTCACCGATCACCTCCTGAAAGAGACCCCAAAATTAAAATCCCAAGGAATATTGTGGCTAAATTTCAGGACTATTGCACCAAGGAAAATATATTGCTAGCAGCTAGAAAGAAACAATTCAAATACTGAGGAACTGTAATTAGAATCACACAAGATTTGTCAGCCTCCACATTGAAGGATCGAAGGGCTTGGAACCAGATATTCCGAAAGGCAAAGGAACTGGGATTACAGCCAAGAATAAGTTATCCAGGTAGAATAAGCATTATCTTCCAGGGAAGAAGATGGTCATTGAATGATATAGGTGAATTTCACCTATTTCTAATGAAAAGACTGAATAAAAAATTTGACCTCCAAACACAGAACTCAAGAGAAGCATAAAAAGGTAAAAAGAAAAGAACTCTTGAGAAGTATACTCCTACTATAGGTATACATAAATAATGTGGGTATAATTTGATTTTACTTTGATAATATGTAAAAGAAACTAGAGGTGGAAGAGTTATCATACTAGGAAAAAGAGGGAAAAGGAGGTAAAAAAAGGTTTAAAAAAGGAGGTAATAAGAAGGTTAAAATCTCATGAAGATGCAAAGAAAACCTAATATAATTGAGGGGAAAAAGGGAGAGGGATGAGCATTGTGTGAATCTTACTCTCATCAGATTGGGCTCTAAAAGAATATATCAGACACATTTGATTTCATAGAGAAACTTGTCCCTAGTTATAGAGAAGTTGTAGGGAAAGGAGGAAAATAAAGAGATTGACTAATAGAAGGGAAAATAGAAGAATTAGGGGAAAGGTGTAAAAAAAAAGGGGGGATCTCTAAAGGGTGGAGGACTGTTTGAGGGAGGTGGTCATCAAGCCACAAAACAATTAAGAAAGAAGTTAGGGAGGTAAACACAATGTTAGAAAAGTTAGGTATGATAGATCTTTGGAGAAAATTTAATGAAGACAGAAGGGAATTAACTTTTTTCCTTATGGTTCATGGGACTTAGACAAAAATTGACCATGTGTGTTAGGGCATAAAAACCTCCAAATCAAATGCAGAAAGGCAGAAATCATAAAATGCATCTTTTTCAGAACATGAGGCAATAAAAATCACATGCAATATAAGGCCAGATGAAAATAGACCAAAAGTTAATTGGAAATTAAATAATCTAATCCTGAAGAATGAATGGGTGAAAGAGCCAATCATAGACACAATCAATAATTCCATCCAGGAGAATGACAATAATGAGACAACTTACCAAAATTTGTGCGATATGGCCAAAGAGGTTATAAGGGGTAATTTTATATCTCTAGATGCTTACTTGCATAAAATAGAGAAAGAGAAGATCAATAAATTGGGATTACTATTAAAAAAAACAACTAGAAAAAGAACAAGTCAAAAACTCTCAATTAAATACCAAATTGTAAAATCTTAAAAGAAAAGGGGAGATCAATAAAATTGAAAATAAGAAAACTATTGAATTAATAAATAAAACTAAGAGTTGGTTTTATGAAAAAAACAACAAAATAAATAAGCCTTTAGTTAATTTGACTAGAAAAAGGAAAGGAGAAAATCAAATTCTTAGTCTCAAAAATGATGAGAGAACTTTCCACCAATGAAGAGGAAATTAGAGCAATAATTAGGAGGTACTTTGCTCAACTTTATGCCAATAAATTTGATAATCTAAATGAAATGGAGGAATATCTACAAAAATATAGACTACCTAGGTTAACAGAAGAGGAAATAAATTATTTAAATAGCCCCATTTTAGAAACAGAAATAGAACAAGCTATTACCCAACTCCCTAAGAAAAAATTTCCAGGGCCAGATGGATTTACATGTGAATTCTACCAAACATTCAAAGAACAATTAATTCCAATACTATATAAACTATTTGAAAAAATAGGGAAAGAAGGTGTACTAACAAATTCTTTTTATGACACAGATATGGTGCTGATAGCTAAATCAGGTAGGGTGAAAACAGAGAAAGAATACTATAGACCAATTTCCCTCATGAATGTTGATGCAAAAATCTTAAATAAGATATTTGCAATAAGATTACAGAAAGTCATCCCCATGATAATACACTATGAGCAAGTAGGATTTATCCCAGGAATGCAAGGCTGGTTCAATATTAGAAAAACTATCAGCATAATCAATTATATTATTAACCAAACTAACAAAAACCATATGATTATCTCAATAGATGCAAAACAGGCATTTGATAAAATCCAACACCAATTCCTATTAAAAACACTAGAGAGTATAGGAATAAGTGGGCTTTTCCTTAAAATGATCAATAGCATCTATTGAAAACCATCAGCAAGCATCATATGTAATGGGCACAAACTAGACCCATTTTCAATAAGGTCAGGAGTGAAAAGGATGCCCACTATCACCATTACTATTTAATATTGTATTGGAAATGTTAGCTTTGGCAGTAAGAGAAGAAAAAGAGATTAAAGGAATTAGAATAGATAATGAGGAAACTAAATTATCACTCTTTGCATATGACATGATGGTATACTTAGAAAACCCTAGAGACTCAATTAAAAAACTGCTAGAAACAATTCACAACTTTAGCAAAGTTACAGGATATAAAATAAATCCACATAAATCATCAGCATTTTTATATGTTACCAACAAAGTTCAGCAGCAAGAGGTACAAAAAGAAATCCCATTGAAATTAATTGTCGATAGTATAAAATATTTGGGAATCTATCTGCCAAGGAACAGTCATGAGCTATATGAACTAAACTACAAAACATGTTCCACACAAATAAAGTGAGATCTAATCAGTTGGAAAAACATTAAGTGCTCATGGGTAGGCTGAGTGAATATAATAAAAATGACAGTACTACCCAAACTAATTTACTTATTCAGTGCCATACTAATCAAACTCTTAAGAAATTATTTTACAGATCTGGAAAAAATAGTAGCAAAGTTGATTTGGAAGAACAAAAGATCAAGAATCTCAAGGGAATTGATGAAAAAAAAGGCTGATGAAGGTGGCCTTGCTGTGCCAGATATAAATTTATATTATAAAGCAGAGGTCATCAAAACTTTTTGGTACTAGCTAAGAAGTAGAGCAATTGATTAGTGGAATAGGATTGGATCAAAGGACAAACCAGGCAATAACTATAACAATCTACTGTTTGATAAACCCAAAGACCCCAGCTTTTGGGATAAGTGCTCACTATTTGACAAAAACTGCTGGGAAAATTGGAAACTAGTATGGAGGAAATTAGGGCTCAACCCACACTTAACACCACATACCAAGATAAGATCTGAATGGGTTCATGATTTAGACATAAAGAGTGATATTATAAGAAAATTAGAGGAACATAGGATAGTTTACCTCTCAGACCTGTGGAGAAGGACATCATTTGTGTCCAATGAAGAACTGAAACTCTTAATTGAACACCAGATAGATAATTTTGATTGTATTAAGTTAAAAAGTTTTTGTACAAATGAAACTAATGCAGACAAGATTAGGAGGGAAGCAATAAATTTGGAAATCATCTTCATATTTAAAGGTTCTGATAAAGGCCTCATTTCTAAAATAGAGAATTGTCTCATATTTAGAAGAATTCAAGCCATTCTCCAATCGATAAATGGTCAAAGGATATGAACAGACAATTTTCAGATGATGAAATTTAAACTATTGCTAATCATATGAAATGGTGCTCCAAATCACTATTGATCAGAGAAATGCAAATTAAGACAACCCTGAGGTACCACTACACACCTGTCAGATTGCTAAGATGACAGGAAAAGATAATTACAAATGTTGGCTGGGATGTGGGAAAACTGGAACACTGATACCTTGTTGGTGGAACTGTGAATAGATCCAACCATTCTGGAGAGCATCTGCAACCATATGCTCCAGGTTGCAAAAATCTAGAGTTCAGGCTGACTCAGATTAAAGTATAATTGGGAAATATTAAACGTAACAAATAAAAATACAATAAACCATAGATTAATTTGGAACTATGCTCAAAAAGTTATCAAACTGCATACTCTTTGATCCAGCAGTGTTTCTATTGGGCCTATATCCCAAAGAGATCTAAAGGAAGGAAAGGGACACACATGTACAAAAATGTTTGTGGCAGCCCTTTTTGAAGTGGCAAGAAACTGGAAACTGAATGGATGCCCATTAATTGGAAAATGGCTGAACAAATTATGGTATATGAATGTCATGGAATATTATTGTCTTGTAAGAAACAACCAGTGGGATGATTTCAGAGAGGCCTGGAGAGATTTGCATGAACTGATGCTGAGTGAAATGAACAGAACAGGAGATCATTATACACAGGAACAACAAGATTATATGATGATCAATTCTGATGGACATGGCTCTCTGCAACAATGAAATGTTTCAAACCAGTTCCAATGATCTTGTGCTGAAGAAAGCCATATGCTCCAGGGAGCGGCCTGTGAGATCTGAGTCTGGACCACAACATAGCCTTTTCATACTCTCTATCGCTGTTTGTTTACATTATGTTTTCCTTCTCAGGTTTTTTATTTTTATTTTTTTCTCTTCCCTTTACATCAAGATAACTGTATAAATATATATACACATATTTGATTGTCAAATATTTTTACATAATTAACATGTTAATACATGACTTCCTGTTAATAATGACTTTCTGCCATCTAAGGGAGGGGGTGGAAAGTAGGAGGGAAAAAATTTGTAACAGAAAGCTTTTCAAGGGTCAATGTTGAAAAATTACTCATGCGTATTGTTTGCAAATAAAAAGCTTTAATTAAAAAAACACCCTAAAATTTAAAATTTAAAAAAAAAGTAAATTACTGAAGTGCCTTTATGACCCCCTAGAAGAATGAGAAGTACTGATCAAGAGTGAATACAACACCTAAGTTCTGGAAGAGGGAGAACCTAGCAGATAAGATGAACTCAACATTAACTAATATGTAGTAGAAAGTGAACATAATTCACATTAACTTATGCAAATCATTTTACATAATCTCAACTCAAAAAAATCTTGTACAGTAACTACTAATATTATCTCTATTTTGTATGAGAACTGTGACTCTGAGAAATCAATTAGTTCATCCATAATCGTAAAGCTCAGAAGTGAGGAAGGTATAATTTGAAGTGAATACTAGTATTAACAATATTATAGATGAGAAAACAGAGGCTTTGAGAAATTAACTAATCTATCTGTAGTTGTAAAATTTATAAGAGAGGAAGATAGGATTGAAAGCCAGGTGTCTCCTAATTGTAGAGGTCCTTCCCTTTCTTCTGCTTCCCATCAAAAGAGATTTCTTGTAGTTATCCAAGAAAAAACAATTATTATAGCTGCTTCAACAGACTATTTATGTATAGATAAACCTGTGAGTCCTAGGAAGAAAATAACAGAAGTTTTGAGTAGCCCTAATTTTTTTTTTCTAATTTTTGTTTTCTAATTGGATACGGGGTTGAGAAAAACTTTTAATATTCTTAGTGCAGACATCAGTATGGTTCATCCAAGGTTCCCCTGATTGACTTGGCATAATTCCATGGGAAAGAGAAGTAATCCAGGGTGTCCCTAAGTCTGAATGAAGTTTTAATCTTTAATAATTTAAAGACTATAGTTAGATCCCATATAGTACAATAAGACTAGAGCAGAGGTGGCAAATATGCTCCAGGTTGCAAAAATCCAGACTTCAGGCTGACTCAGATTAAAGTATAATTGGGAAATATTTATTTATTTATTTATTTATTTTTTATTTTTTTAAAATTTTTATTATATTTGCATAACATATGTGTGGGTAATTCTTCAACAATAACCCTTACATAGCTTTCCGTTACAAATTTTTCCCCCAACTCCCCACCCCTCCCCTAGATGGCAGGATATCCACTACATGTTAATTATGTTAAAATATTGGCAAATCGAATATATGTATACATATTTCCAAACTTATCATTGGTGTGCAAGAAAAATCTTATCTACACAAACGATATATCAGATAAAGGAAACACAATGTAAGCAAAC
>JAJPUD010024520.1:0-18641 GCA_023553655.1 Myrmecobius fasciatus
TCCTCCAGAGTATCTTCTTCTAGAATCGCGTTGCTCTCCGGATATTGTGGATTTTTTTGTTTCAGAATCAGTCTAGAGGCTTCATATTTTGTTGGTTTGAGGGGAGGTTAGAGGAGGTTACAGAGAATCCTGTCTGATCTCCGCCACCATGGCTCCACCCCCGGAAGGAAGTCTGTAAGATAGTTTCTAAGTTCTTTTTTTCATCATGGCTTTCAGGAAATCCAATAATCCTTAGATTGTCTCTCCTAGATCTATTTTCCAGGTCAGTTGTTTCTCCTGGGAGATATTTTCATGTTTTCTTCTATTTTTTTTCATTTTTTTTGTTTTTGTTTTTACTGATTCTTGCAGTCTTATTAATTCATTTGCATCCGTTTGTTCAATTCTAATTTTAGTGTATTATTTTCTTTAGTTACCTTTTTTAGTTCCTTTTGTGATTGGCCAATTTGTTCATTGCATACTTTTTCTAATTTCGCTTTTCAGTGTATGGTTGGTGCCTTTTTTATATCTCTTTTGTAGGGCATTGTATGCTTTTTCCCTTCCTTCTTGCAATGATTTCATTTCTTTTCCCCATTTTTCTTCTATCTTTTGAGATTCTTTATGCAGTCTTTCAGGAAAGCCTTGTGAAATGGGGACCATCTCATGTCTCCCTTTGAGGCTTCTTCTGGAATTGCTTTACCTTTATGAATCTCAGGAGTTGAGGTCTGTTTTTCTCTCTGTCCATGAAAGCTCTTTTCAGAGAGTTCTTTTTTGTTCTTTATTAATTTTTTAAACCTTGAGTTTTGTTCAAAGCAAAGGAGTGATAGCTGCTTTAATTTGCCCTTGGGCAGTTCCACTGATTGACTTCCAGTGCTAGGCAAATGGGGCCAGTTCTGGTGTTCTCAATGGTTTATAATCTACCATTCATAAAAGGCAGATCTGCAAAAGCACCTGCTTGCAACCAGGGCAGGGTAGCCTAAGAGGCTCATAGAAACTTCCCCGATGTTTAGAAACTGCCAAGCTCTGATTTCTGGCCTGGTTTCCTGCCCTGGTCTTTTCTATTGCTGTCTGGGCTTGGCAAACTGTCCTCCTGCCTGACTGAAACAGACCTTTTCTGACTTTCTTCAAGGTAACTTCTTCTGGGAGTGTGTTGTACTCCAAATATGGTGATGCTCTGATTCCAAACCCAGTTTAGAGGCTTAATCTGTTGTTGGTTTGAGAGTTCAGGGGAAGTCACAGAGAGTGGTGTCTGCACTCTGCCATTTTGACTCTGCCTTTCAAATACTTCATTTCTAAAATACATAAAAAAACTGATTTAAATTTATAAGAATACAAGCAATTCCCCAATTGATAACTGTTCAAAGGATAAGAACAGTTTTCAGACTATGAAATTAGTTATTTCTAGTCATATGAAAAAATGTTCTAAATCACTATTGATTAGAAAAATGCAGATTGAGATAACTCTGAGGTAGCATTTCACATGTCTCATATTGGCTAATGATAGGAAAAGATGATAATAAATAGTGGAGGGAATGTGGGAAACTGTAACACTAATACATTGTTGGTGGAGTTTTGAAATGACCCAGCCATTCTAGAAAACAATTCAGAACTATGCCCAAAAGGCTACCAAATTGTGCATACCATTTAATCCAATAGTGTCTCTACTGGGTCTGTATGCCAAAGAAATTACATAAAAGGGAAAAGGACCCACATGTTCAGGAATGTTTGTGGCAAGCCTTTTTGTAGTGGCAAAGAATTGGAAAATATGTGGATGCTCATCAGTTAGGAAATTGCTGAATAAGTTATAGTGTATGAATGTGATGGAATATTATTTTCTGTGGGAAATGATGAGCAAGCTCTTTTCAGAAAAGTTTGGAAAGTTTTATATGAACTAAGGCTAAGTGAATTGAGTAGAATCAAGAGAACACTATACACAGCAACAAGATTATGTAATGATCAACTGTGATAGGCATGGCTCTTTTCAGCTTTGAAGTGATTCAAGGCACTTCAAAGGGACTTGTGATGGAAAGAGCCATCCATAATTAGAGAAAGAACTGTGGAGATTGAATGGGGATGAAGGCATAGTATTTTCACTTTTGTTGTTGCTGTTTGTTTGTTTTTTCCCTCTTTTTTGTTCACCTTTTCATCTGATTTTTCTTATGTAGTTTGATGAATATGCAAATATGTTTAGAAGAATTACATGTGTTTAATATATATTGGATTATTCGTTGTCTCTGGGAGGTGTTGGAAGGAGGGATGCAGAAAGATTTGGAATAAAAAGAGGTGAATGTTGATAATTATCTTTGCATGTAATTGGAAAAATAAAAATAAAAAAGCTACTTTAAAATACCAAACAGGAAAAAAAAAACACTGTCCTCTTCTCTCAAATCCTTTGTCTCTTTATATTATTAAAGGTGTTGCCCTGACAAACTCAGTTTTAATATTACTGCTGTGGATCCAGAGTTAATGTACTTTGAGAATCACTCCATTTTGTTCACACATATATGCCTATATTCTCCCATTAATAGTTGCCATTCAAATAAACTAAAATAGAAGACACCCTATTATCCTGTTGCACAACTTGGTCTGAGAAATAGACTAATCTCCCCTTCCCACTCTCCTGTTCTGCAGAAAATTCTAACCCTGAAACTGGGCTTGTTGTTCTAGATCAACCTCAAGGCCCTGCCATAGGGACATTGACAATTAAGTTATTTGTCATCCTCTTCACCCTGTTTCTCAATCCCTAAAACCTATATAAACATTGTATGCTGTTCATTTTGAGGAGTCAAGGAGATAATTCTCATGCTGAAAAAATCAATAAATTGAGCCATGGCTTTAGAATCTCACTTTTAATCCTTACTACCCATGAATGCTTTTGCACTTCATTTGATTTTAATTAGTCTCCATTGTCTCATCTGTAAAATGGGGGATTGAATTCAGTGCCTTTTGAGAGCTTCAACCCTATGAGTTGAGATAATTGAAAGACTATTGAATATTATTACAAAGTCACTTTATTGATTTGGTTTAAATGACTTCCTTTGTTATGGGTCAGATACTCAGGAGCGGAGTGTTAAAATTTTGAAATGAGTTCTAATTATGTTTAACTTTTAAAAAACAGGATGCATATCTTATACTTCATTGTATTACTACACTATTCTGGAGCAGACCCTGCACATAAATGCCACTCAACAAATACCTATCAATGTGATTGAGACAACTTTAATATGACAAAAATTTTTGTTTCATTCACCACTGATTGCAGAGAGGTGAAAGATCTCTAAATGAATATTCTATAATAACAAATCATAGTCCAGTCTGCCATTTGACATTCAGAAGCTATTTTTTAACTAAATCAATTATATAATAACTTGGGGATTATTAAGATTCTTGGGAAAATAATAAAACTTGAGGTTCAACTGTAAATCATTTGTATGTGACTGTGGGCATGTTTTTTTATTAACTATACCTACATATTATGAAGGCTTTTTTTTGCAGAGATAGAGAGGTACGAGCAAAAATAAATGTATTTTTGTTTACTGAAATGTTTACATTTTAAAAGTTAGAAATTATAAAATGACTACAAAAATTCAAATAGATGTTCCAGCAAGCTAGAAACTGGTAGTTGTGAAAAAAAAGTTAAAAAAAATATGAATTCACACGTCTTGATCCAATTCAGGCAAGTTGAGTGGCTTCACTGTTTATCTGAAATCTCTTTGACAATGTGTCTGGTTTAGGTTACTTCATATTTTTATCTTAAAGAAAGAGAAACAACTTGCTAGTTGAAAAGATCATGTATTTGGGTTGACATTACACTAGGAGCTTTGCCTGGAAACCCATCTTATTAGAGAAGTGGTGGAGAATTCAAAGGTGCTCACCTCCCCCACAAATCTGCCTGTACTTCTGAGGTGTGATTGCACTGAAGACAATATTACCAGGCTATGTATTGAGTCTGAGTGGTATCACAATGAATTTGGAGATAGTTTTTATATCATTGTTCTTCAGGAAAAAGTGGTAACTCTTAGGTGATTGAGAAAAAAAGAAAAATATAAGCATCCAAACTTATTTGGAAAAGAAATAGAGAGAATGACCAAATTTATGTTTTAAATCACTCTATTTAATGATCTATCTAAAATGCTTTTAAATAGGAGGAGCCTCTGAGAAGATGACATTTATAATTTTCTGGCCACCTTCCTAATATTGTGATTTTTTTTCTCAGAGATCACTGGACTTTCTCCACAGAATCATTATGAATCACTGAATTTTAGAGATGAAAAGAATTTTACAGGTCATGAAGCTTATCGTTTTACAGATGAGATAACTGAGGTCCAAAGAGATGGAATTTGATCGGGGTCACACAGCTAATCAGTGGGGCAGTGACCTTTTGAAAAGAGGTAGTTTTCTCCTCATTTTGCAATTGAGAAAATTGAGATACGGGAAAATAAATAAACTAGTCTTTGGTCATTTGATGCCAACACAATATTCTTACTCAGTTGTCTCACTCCTTTACCTTATTGGTTCCTTGTAACTAAGACATTTTCAGATTTGTTGATTTTTTAGACATATAACCAAAGATATATATTGCTAGAAAATATAGAAAAACAAATAAAGTTTTGTATCACAAAATCTATATCTAAAAAAGGTTGACGAATATAATTGTTTTATAAAATGTGAAGGCAATAAATATTAAGGTTTACAAACCAGTCCACTGCATTGTATGTGCAATAGAAGCATGTTGTGATAAGACAATTGTTATTCCTCATCTCTTCTTCTACATAGGAGGAAAAGGATATTATAACTTTGTAGATCTTTCAGAAAACATAACATGCTGTCAGGCAGTCAGAGAGCCCTAAGGGAATATAAACTCTCCACTTGGGGAAAAATAGAGACTCAGAGAAGTGGGACTACCAATTCTGTGTATTGGTTAGTAGCCAAAACTAGAACTCATTTTTGGGGGGCTTTGTCCATTGAAATTTCTACTCTCTAATAGACATTTATTTATTTCTTTTCTTGACTTTTATTTTAAAAGTAATCCTGTATCCGCTCTATATGATGCACAGGTGATTAAAAAAAAATGAGGCAGGTAGACAAACCCTGAGCAAACCTGTCCTAATCCCATCAGCTCTTCAAAGGCATAAATTCATGACAAAGCTTTCACAGAAATCCTGTTAGAGCTGAATTTGGGACAGTTTCCATTCATGGAATTGTGCTTCATGAGGAATGGAAGACAATTTCAGGCACAAAATTAAAAATGGAAATTTGAATTAGGTTAAAGAAAGAGGAGATAGACAAGGAGGAGATAAATAGAAATTGGGAATGTAGAATTTCACCACTCTCCTTACTGTTTTGCTCTATGTTGTTGATTATCATTTATATGTATATGTAACCCCCTACAATCTTGTGAGGTAGATTGAACAAATATCATTTTCCTTTTTTTTAGCACATGTATAAATTGAGTGAAAGAGGTGAAGCTATTTATTCTGATACATTTTTGACCCCCAATTTTACAGTCATGTAATGCTGGCTATTTACCTTCTTATTAGTATGAGTTAAGACCAAAACATGAGTAAAAATCCAAAATAGATGACAATTTTAAACTAAAATTTCTCCAAGTTCATAGGCTCTATCATTTACTGCCTTTGTACCAGTCCCCATACACCACATAATCAACTGTTTTACAAATATATATGCTGAGGGCAGATTAGGACTGAGCAACAAACTAAATGGTTCAATAAAAACACATAAGAAGAAAAATAAAAGAAGTACTCTGGGCCATTATTCTTTCTTACTCTGTTCTGACTGTCTCTCTCAATTAAATAATCATAAGGAGCATTTATATAGCCTGTAAGATTACAAAGCTCTATTTTACATGTTATCTCATTTAATCTCTTTTCAACTATAACATACATACATATATACACATATGTGTATGTGTGTGATGAAAAGGAATAAAAGAATGAGATCTCAGCAACTTCTAGGTTTCAAAGCATGCACAAATGAAAAGTTATGAATTTAATTGATGCTGATAAGCAATAATGCTACTTATTTCTGACTGAAAAAAAAATAAAGCCCTTTTTTCAACTGCCTTGAAGACTGTCTTATCTTGGAAAAAAGGAGAAAAGAAAAGAAAAGAAACACTGCAAACTATGCCACATGCATTAAATGTATAAACTCTTTGATTTCCATATTGCTTTTCCCTAGCTGTGATAACCTGCAGGGTACACTCAAGTAAGCATAGACAGGAGGGAAGTCATTACAGTTTCTGTAACAAGAGTTGGGTGTCTTCTCCCCAGTGAGACCTTGTTAGAGGTGATCTAAAGGGGCGTTTACCTTTGCATTTTCTGCTTTTTAATGGTGCAATTTGAGACTACAAACTCTTCGATGATAGTCAAAGAAGCAAAAGGTCACCTGTGAATTGTCAGCAGGTGCTAAGGGCAGCTGGAGGGAATCATCACCTCCTGCAAGCCTTGATACTAATTAGCTAGCCTTTCATTAATTACACTCAACTACCTAGAGTTCTAGGAACCATTTTGTTTTCTTCTTAAATCTGCAGGGAGCATAGTCTTAATCTGGTGCAATTTGGCTCTGTCTTCGATAAATTTCAAGAAATTCACTAGGAATTCACTTCTTGGCTTCATCTTTTGTACTAGAAAAGGGAAAGGGGACTTATCATATAGTGACTGTCCTAGTGAAAAATTGCTAAAAAGTCCCTACATCAAACTTGCAGGTGGAAACCTATTTCCTATGGAATAGCACACAAAGGTCAAGTTAGTGAAAGCTAGGGATTCAATAGGTGGCAGCCTTTGCTCTGTGTAACTGCCTTAAGCCTAGTCCCAAGAGAGTGCCAGGCATGCATTTCTTGTTGTAGGAGCCGCTGTCTCTCAAGTCCTCATCTCCTTTAGGTAGCCATAGAATTAGAAATCTTGAAGAAAATTCAACAAAAATCCTAATTGCTGTCTGAGTTTTTCATTACTTGGCTTTGTGGAGATTGTGATAACACTTGAATTTGAGATATCCCTGGTATCAAGTACTCCCAGGTGAAGAAACTTTTTCCACTATGCAAAATTAGCACTTTCCCTACAACTTAGACTCCTAGTTGTAAATATCTGGAGAAACAATAGAGCAACTAATTTGTCCAGAGTCAGACTGAGCATGTGCCAGATACAACAAACACTGAAACTCAAGTGTTCTCATCTATGGAATTGGCATTCTATCCATTCTGACAAGGTGTTTTTTACTGGGTTGCATATTTTAATAATATACTATTATTCTATTCTATCTTGTTTTATTACCACTATGTTTCATATCCCTCTAATATATGTCCTGAATTTATTATATATCATTTTCAGTTGAAGACCATATCTCCATCTTCTGCTCTTCCCCATAGTCCCAAGAACTCTGCCTTACAAACCATAGGTGAAGAAGGAAAAAAATGTATCATTTATTTACTCTCTAACAATAAATGTCATTTATTTTTTTCAGAACCTCAGTGTCCTGATCTATAAAATGGAGATAAAATCTTCAGTATATATATTACTGAAGTATTGTGAGGCTCAATGAGATGTTTCTGTTATAAACATCTGAACCCCAAAAAGGATGAAGTTAATGAACTACTTCAGGATAAATAAATCAGTTTAAACTTTTAATATGCTCCAGTAGAAGAAGGTATAAAAACTCCATATGGTTTCACAGGCTGATACAGAAAGGACAACAAGCTTTTATATTCTAAGGTTAGCCTTATTCCTCCCTTCAGAACTTCGATTGGCCTGAGCGCTTCTTGTTCACTTTCCTCATCCATCCCTTACATGTTCCTCCTAGAGAAGTTTCCCTTCCCTGATCATACATGCCATGATAAAAAATGGTGACTATCTCCATGTGTCAGGTAATATTCAATGAGCATATAAAGCAAGCACAAGAAAGATCTCTCTGATGTTTGATCTGGCCTATTTAAACCAGTTTCTAAGCTAGACTGCTTTATCAGGATTTTGTGGTTATCAGGATTTCTTCTGAAAGCTGATTGGACAGGAGTTCTTGTTATTTTACATTACCTTGAAACTTACAACATCTTATGGAAACTTAATTTTGAGTATTTTTCACATTTATAAAAAGCTTTATAAATTTTAAAGTGATATATATATGTGCATATCCAAATGATTATGTATTATCTGTTGATTGACAAATGAGTGGATATGTATATGTCAATAGACCTTAAATTATTTATTAAAATACAAATATTTATTTGTATCTATTGTATAAGTTTATTATGTATACATATTTACATACATAAATTCACATATACACACAAATATAAATATACATCATGATGGACATCTATACTACTGGCAAAAGAAAGAATGATTCATAAATTTCATTTATTAAATCTACTTCATTGACTACTAGGTGCTACAATGAATAGAGGGTTGAACCCAGACTCAGGAAAATTTATTTTAAATCTGGCTTCAGACAAATATTGGATGTGGAATTTTGAGCTAGTCACTTAGTTTCTGCCTCAGTTTCCTGAATTGTAAAATAAGTATGATAATACCTCTCATAGTTGTTGTTAGGATCAAATGAGTAAATATTTGAAAAATACTTAAGACAATTCCTGGCTTACAATAAACTCTTAATAATTGCTTTCCCCCCTTATTACCCTTTCCAAGAACAGCCACTTGCTGATTTGGCCTAATATTTTACTTTTACTTAAATTATTAATGCTCATATGACTTTGTGAATGTAATTTTGACTATTATAAATGTCCAAATCAATTATAAAGGATATATGAAGGAAGACACTATTTGGATCAAGGGAAAGAAATGATCAATAGAAGCAAGTTTCAAATGATTTTGCCTGTTTGTGTATGTGTGTGTGTGTATGTGTGTGTGTGTGTGTGTGTGCGCACACGCACAATGGTAGCCATCTATAGGGTGTGACAGGCAGTGAGGCATTTACATGATACAAGGGATAGCAAGTTGTTCATTATATATTTGCAATTTCAGGTTAATTTTGTTTTTTAATTCTACCATTATGGAACTGTTTATTTTATCTCATAAATTAAAAATAAATAAATTCTAAAGTATTACCTCTAATAGAACAATTGACACATCCCCTGTGATTACCCTTCCTTTGGGATTCTTGTGCTTGTCTTCTTATAAAATAACTACAGGGCATACACCCAATGTGCTTGTAAAGGTATCATTAGAATTTGTGGGCTATCTATTGGTTATATCTTCCTGCTATCGTCTTCTTTTTTTAATCATCCATACACACACATAGAGAGAGATGTATGACTTGTTAGCCATTCCACATGAGATGCCCACTGTTACCCCCTCTGAAGCAATAAGAAAGCCAAAGAACAGAGACCCAGTAACAGATACATGCATATGCACATACCCAAATGAAATGCCCATGTATAAAAATGTGCCACTAAGTTTCCACTAATTATATATTAATTCTATTTCTTATATATGTACATATATACGTCATATATATGCATATCTATATATAATTTTAATTTTATCCTTTACTTGAGTACTTATTAATAGTTGCTTATTTTTGTGGGATGAAACCTGTTCACACTCACCATGTTCCTTTTCATTGCCTCTATAAGACCATAAGTTTTTAATTGTTTAGATACTATAGCCTTTCATGACTCATGGACATATAACCCATATAGAAATGATAAAGTTTTTGAATTGCCTTGCATATCAGGCATCTCACTATGATATTCATTGGTGTCATACATGACCTAAGAAATTTTTATGCTTCATTATTGTTGTGTATAAAGGCCAGCTACTTAGAAGTTTACAGATTGTTCATCCCTGTGTTGGACTTTCAGCCTCAGGATATGTATTTTCATGTGCCATGCTCAAATTATACTCACTTATCTCTTCCCTCCCCCTTGAGAATGTCTTTGTGAGATAGTTTTATAAGCAGTCTTTTAGAATTGAAAATAAAGAAGTAAAAATATACTCATTTAAGTCTATCTTAGCCTCCAAAAAATTAGCTTTCAAAAAGAATTGAATGAAATGATCTCATCCTTTTTCCATAATTAGATATATACATAAAAGTTATAGAGGAGAAAGAGTTAAGTTCTTCAGGACATGGTTTCTAGTTTCATGGCAAGGAGTCCAGCAAATTATGGCTAGGAAGTAAATATAAATCTTCTTAGGTTCACTCTTTCTTTATTATTCTGTTACCATACTAATCCAAACTGCATTATTAATAAGTCTCCTAAGTGATCTTTCTACCTCTAGTGTATCTGTCCTACAATCCATCCTAGACGCTGCCATACAATTAAATTTTCCAAAATATTTCTCCCCACCACTTCAGAAGCTATAATAGCTCCCTGTAATTTATCACATCAAGTCTGAACTTCCTGGTCTGGCTTTCAAAGGTCCCCATAATCTTATTATATCCTCCCCACCCAATCTTTTGAACCACTATTTTCTAAACTACAGAATGCATTCTACTTTGATAGCTCTACCTAAATGCCATGTCTTATTTCTTGTTGCTTTCTTTGCCTATAATGCCTTATTCCTTTCCCTCTATGGATATTCTTTCTTCAAGGTACTCAGTTACTCTTATTTCCATGAATTTCTTCTTTAACTGATGGAGATTTTCAATACTTTTTCTGGGTTAAAATCTGTGTTTGACAATTGCTAGCAGTGTGACCCCAGGCAAACCATATAATTGCTTTCTGCCTCTGTTTTCCCATCTATATTGTGGGAATAATAATAGCATATATTGACAAGGGTTGTTATGAGGATAAAATGAGAAAATATTTGCATAGTTTTTTGTAACTTTAAAGTGCTCTATTGAATATTAACTGTTATTGCTAATATATGGTAGATAGTATTATACAATTTAGCCCAGAATTATTTTCTAATTCATGAATATTGGTCCTCCTCTTACAGGGTAAGCTCCCTGCCTCTGAGAAAAGAACCAGCCATCTCATATTCTCTTATATCCCTCACATTTTCTAACATAGGCTGAGCAAATATTGAGTTCTCAATGAGAGATTGTTTGATTGAATAAATCAAATTAGTAATCCCAGAAGAATAGCAAGGAGTATTGAGAGCTATAAAATAAAAATGACATTTTTACATTGCATTGAAGTATATGAAATAATTCATAGGATATCTTAAGAAATTGCAATTACTAGCATATATCTTCTTGTAAGATAAGGTACAAATTGAATGGGTCATAGTTACAGGGGGTGTGTAATGCTTTTTTTTTTTTCAGAGGAGGTGTGGAAAAGATGACTGGAAATAGTCAGTAGGTGAATGGGATGGCTATAGCAGACCTATAAGGACTAACATGAAATGCCATGTATTTAGAATGTTGTAAAAGACACTTCATACATAGGCTTAAAGATTTAATGAGATGAGTGACTGAGTGTCAAATTGGATAGGTCCAGAAGATGATAATATAGCATTTGACTGGGAGATTGTAATGAGATGCTTAGCTGGGAGCCTAATAAGATGTTTTGCTGTAAGAGTTTAATGAAATGTTTGACTGAGAGTGTGTGATTAGGGGCGTGACTAGGAGTCTAATTAGATCAGGGAATGGGAAGGTATAATAAGATGTGTGACTGGGATGTAAAGAAATACATGAACAGACCAGTAATTACAGAGGCTTGTGTGAGAAGATATAATAAAATGTTTCATGGAGTGATGATATATGCATTTAGAAGAGATTGATATGCACAGAGGTGAAGGTGCAATGAAATATGTTGCCAGAATAGTATAACAATAGTGAAAAGCAAAATGGGGAGGTGAAATGGGATGCCAGTCTGGGAATGTGTGCCTGAAATAGACAACAGGGTGTGAATCTATTAGATGTATAATTGGAAGAAAGAAGAAGTGCAGGACTGATTTTAATCAAAATGAAATGGATAAAGTTTATATTAGGGACCTTCCTCTCAGCCCTTTTAGTTACTGAAGATCATCAAAAGATTCTACTCCATTCCCCAGGATTTTATCCACATCTTACTCTTAGCTAAAAAGGGCATCTCTATTAAATTCCTCGTTTATCTTAATTCTAGGTGTTCATTTACCAGGGAATATCTTCATTTTAATAGAAAAATTTTCAGATTAAAAAGCCTTAAAATTTGAGGGCATGAATTATTGCTAGAAGATTTTTGGAATGGTCACAGCATAGTAAAGGAGGTAACTTTAATCTGATGATATAAAAATTGCTTTTCAATTCTATTTACCTACTCATCACATTATTTAGAAGACCACCCTTGTTTACATATATAATCATTTTGTCAATGACTTTTTTTTACATGAATGATCTAGTTTTGTATAATTGTTTATGTGTGTTTGGGAGTGAAGAGGTGTATTATGGGTAAGCTTCAGTTTCTTTCACTTTGAGTTATGTGCCATCACTGAAGTAAAACTTGGGGACCTCAGTATATTCCAAGATTCCAAGAGTCACATTAAATCATTTTTCTCACTAATCTGGTTTATCCCTATGAAAACATCATTGTAGATTGCCAATTTCTAATGTTCACCAAAGAAGAAACCATCAGATAAAAAATGTAGTACAGTGATTCGGTACATAGTAAGTCCTTAATAAATGCTAGGTAATTGCTTTTTAATTAATTGTGATCATATGTACATTAATAAAATAGATATTTTATGTGTACAGGTAACTATATATTTATAGTTAGCTATAGATATAGAGTATACATGTATATTTTATTCACAATATGTATGTGTATGTATATGCAAACATGTATACTTATACATATATATAATATACATATATTTATGTATATATGTTAAATGTGTGCTGTGATGTTTTCATCATCATATCAACCCTGAGGATAAATGCTATTATGCTATAACAGATAAATCAAAACTCAGATTCTTTCTACCAAATTTAGCATTCTATTCTATCACCTAGGTAACTAGGTGATTGAATTAAGCGCTCAGACTAAACAGTCAACAAACATAAATAAGATTCATTTAACTCAGCAAATTACTCATAAAGGAAACATATTCATGAAAAGTCAAAAAATTATTCCTCTCCTCTTTTTTATTGGTCTTCTATATACTACAAAGTCCATATCATCACAGAGACTCATTTTACAATCTTATGTGACCCGTACACCATTATACATGAGGGAAAAGAATTCAAGAAAGGAGCTAGGTTACCATGGCCAACAAAGGAAATAATCCTGAATGGGGGCCAACACTTAAGAAGGGGTAATGGTCATTTACCATGTACAGCCTTTGTCACTGAATCAAAGAGAGCAATTGACGCAAATCAAGAAATAGAGATATCTAATCTTCCTTCTTAAGTCTGAATCAGAAAATATAAAAATTGTTCAGGCCCATTACCTTGATCCCATATTGTTTCCATGTGTGTGTGTATGTGTGTGAGTGTGTGTGTGTGTGTGTGTGTGTGCTTGTATGTTTTTCCCTCATAAAAACTAGAAAAATGTTTGATGTTTAATCATATTTCATTTTTTCACTTCTTATATATGGTCCAGTTTCTTAGTATCCTTGAGGCAATTTTAGAGAGAGCTGGATTTTTCTAGCTTTGAGCCAGATTTACTAGAAGTTCACTTACTATAGATATATTTTCCTAACTATAAAGTATGTTATAATATCCTATTGAAGTGAGTTGCTTACTCATGTGTAGGCAATGAATTTCTAGAAATACAGCCTCAAGACAGGCCATTCTAGGAATGTGCATTCTAGGAAAGGTTTGAAAATTGTGTCTCTTGTGTATTCCTGTCCACCAGAAGCTTTGAGCTTTCACTGTAACATATTCAGTTTGAGGTCTCAAAAAAGATCTATATGCACAGTGGGAAGAATTTTCTACCATTAAAAATAAATTCACTGACAGGTAGGTGATTTAAAAACAAAAGATAGCAACAAATTTTAAGTACATTTATTTAAAATCAAAATTGGTTCCCATTTCTGAAGCCTTCTGAATGTTGTGTTCTAGGTTAGCCAATTTTCTCTGCACCTCGTTCTGATCCTGGACTAGCACCTTTGGCTTAGCTGTCAGTATAAGGAAGATCCTCAAAAATATAGTGGGCATTGTTAGGGGGAAAAATAACTGACTAGATTTTTCAGAGGTAAGTTCTAGTCTTTGGAACAGGCTACATAGTTGGAATGTATCTTTTCTGTGTTTTTGAGTACTTGTAATACTCCAACTTTGTTAAATAAAATATCTAATAATTTAAAAATAAAGCAAAGCAAATTTCATGAGAAGATTGTTATCGTAATGAATAAAAATACTGTGACCACAAGTCTCAATTTTATCATGATTCATTTTGGTGTTCACTCCATAAACTTCATTTCATTAGGGAAAGCTAAAATAAAACCCCTAAAACCCTTTGTAACAAAAGCCAACAATCCCAGGATGCATATTACACCTCTGGCATTCCCCAAATGATCGCACAAACTTATGTTCTACAAAATTTAATGCATTAAAGAATATGAATCTTTCATGAAATCTTTGACCTCAACTTACATTTTAATTGGAAGTAGGAGATCTTTCCTATGAAATACAAGCAAAACAGATACAAGACAATTTTAGAGAGGAAGTAATTAGTATTGGAGGAATGAGGAAAAGACCCCTGAGGAAGATAGAGCTTGAGTTGGGTTTTGAGTGAAATAAGGATTTCTCAGAGTTGGAGGTAGGGAGAAAGAATATTCAAGGCATGGAGGTTGGCCAATGGAAAGATAGAGAAATGGGAAGTAAATAATAATGGTTGATGAACAGTGAGTTTACTGGTATGGCTTGACCACAGAATACATTGAGAGAAGTAAAAAGACTGAAAAGAATGGCAAAATGATCAAAAAATTTAAATTCCAGACATACTTATATTTGATCTTAGATTAATAGGAAATCACTGAAATTTACTGAGTGACATGGTATGACCTGCGATTTGGGGAGGTCACTGGCAGTTGTATGAAGATTAGTTTGGAGAAAGAGGAGTCTAAAGGCAGAAAAAATATAAATAGGCTATTACAATAATCCTGCATAGAGAAGATGATTTGAGTCAGTAATTGTATAAGTGGAGACAAAGGAATGTATATTACATATATAAATACAGGCATTAGGTACTGTCACCTCCAATCTTTCTATTCCCTAAGTATATGTTCAGGCAATTCCTCCCTTCCCAATATTACTATTTTAATGAACCAGTTCACATTTTTACTCATCTCTACTTTTAAAAACACTGCTTCATTTATGTGTGCTGCATATACTATATCACACCCCAGCCATGGATTATTTCTATCAATCCTTCTATTCATGAGCCTCTGAATAGAGCTGAAAAAAGCCTTGAACCCCTGATGACTGGATTCACCACAATTTTTGTTATCAGATCTCAATTAGGCATTCATTGCAATAAGGTAATTCCCTTCTAATTCATTGTAATATGTTCTTTATCTCACAATAGCTTTTCCAAACTTTCTTTTCTCACATTACCTCTACCTTGATTCTTTTAGCAAAATACTTTATTTAATTAATAAGAGAAAAATGAGATAATTCTTCACAAACTATCTTTTTCTCATCTGCTCATATCATGCTGTTATCTTTTTTTTCCTTAGCCATGAATAGCCACTTCTACCAAAGTCAATATTTCTATATATATATATATATCTTTGATCCCAACTTCTCTCATACTCTCTAGGAGACTGGGCCCATGTTCATTCCTTTTGTCTCTCTCCATTCATCTCTTTAAACTAAATATATTTTTGCTTTTGTTAGAGCTGAGATCAGGATAATTATCTCTGATTTTTTTTTTTTAAATTTCAGTTGAAGCATAATAAATTCTGCTCCATCCTTTATCCATTACTCTGTATGTATCACTCTGCTTCAAATGCATTTCCTATAAACAACATATTGTAGAATTCTGGCTATTAATTCAGTCTGCCATTAGCTTCTGTTTTATGGGAGAATTTATCCCATTGACATTTAAAGTTAAAATTACTAAATCTGTATTTCCCACTAGCCTGTTTTTTTTTCCAAATTACACTTTGAACTCCCCTTCCCCCTTTTTACTTTCTTACCAGTGTTTTGCTTCTGATCACTACTTCCCTCAATCTTCCCTTCCTTTCTCATCCCTTTCCCTTTTTACTTTTGTTCTCCTTTATATTAACCTCCAAAAGCTCACATATACCTATTCCTGGTGCCTTTACTGATAGAATGTAATGTTAGTTTCAAAGAATTAATTCTATGTATTGGAGATCTGACCAGTTTTTCTTGCTTATTACCAAAAACCAAAAAGGAAATATTTTAATTAACTGATTAAATAAATTAATAGTTATGTGATATGGGTGGAGAAGTATCACTGATATATAGAATATAAAGGTTTTTCTTTAAAGGGTCAAGATGGCTGTCCTTGGGATATGATTGCTGTATTAGATTAGGGCTTGTAACATTAGTAGGGCATCTGCAATATGTGGTATATAAAAAGCCCATCTTATGAGGAAGCAGGCTTCTGTAAACTGATAGAATTCCTACTATCGCATGCATTGATATGCCTCTTTTAGTAATGTAACTATGGCAAATGTGGAGAAAAAGGGAGCTTCATCAAATGAATCAATATTGTATCCTTACTGATTCTTTTAATGCTTGAATTAATAAAATTATTACATAATTTGTGAACAATGAATGTCTCATTCTATTCAATCATGCATGTATTAGGCCTTGACTATAACTTGTAGCTAATGTTAAAATTAACATGTAAAAATAAAATATAAATATAATTCATGTATTTTCTGGAGGAAATATTACATCTACAAGCTCAATTATATAACATGGGCAGAAAAGGGAAAATTGCTCCAATTTCATTGCCTGAGAGATTAATAAAGTAAACTTCTTAGGTCTGTAGGTTTATTTTCCCAAGCTAAAATAAGTATCAGATTCCATATTAGAATCATGGGATAAGGCTGCAACAATAAGGTACTTTTAGGCTACTTTGAAGAAAGGGGAAAACAAAACAAAACAAAACAAAACCAAACCTATTTTTTAACATTGTTTAGCAATATATCTTTCTGTGATTTGCCTTAAATATGTAGTTAAGTTGGCGGAATAGAAGAGAGGGGAGTTAAGATGGCAGAGAAAAGGAGAAAATCTTTCTGAGTTTTCCCTAGTTTCCCTTGGAAATAATTTTAAATCAAGTCTTTTCAGGAATGCTGGAGTGCCAAAATCCACAAAAAGCTGTAGTGAAACAATTTTCCAGTTCAATAGAGCTTAGAAGGATTTTAGGAAAGGTCTGCCTCATTTGAGTAAAAGGGGAGCACCACTCAATGAAAGCAGTATCCAGGAAAGCCAACAGAAGGCTCTTAGCCACAGCACAGATCAGCAATAAAGGCTGCAGACTGATGGCACAGCATGCCAATTATGAGGCACCCAGCCCAAGCACAATAAGGAAACTGATAGGCCTAGAATCACATGGCCACCTATAACATAGAACAAGTCATCACCCTCTGAAACTCCAATGTGGAAGGCCAGTGATCAGATGCCTGGCACAAGGAACTGATAAGAGTGCCTTTTGTACCCCAGAAGCAAAAGTCAGCTTTAAAAAGTGAGGGAAACGAAGAGCCCCGAACAAAGAAAGCTACTGTGGCAACAAGGAAAATCAAAACATAAACTCTGATAAGGACAATAGTGCCAAAATACCTACAAGAGAAGCCTCAAAGAGGAATATGAATTAGTCTCAAGTCAAAAACATCTTGGAAGAGCTTTAAAAAGATCATATAAATAAAGTAAAAGAAATAGAAGAAAAATTGAAAAGAGAAATGAGTTATAAAAGAATTATGAAAAGAGAGTCAACAATTGACTGAAGAAAACACTCCTTTCAAAGTAGAAAAAAGGAGATTGAAAAACTAATAAAGAAAATAATTCCCTAAAAATTAGGATATGGCAAATGGAAGTTCATGACTATTAGATATCAACAATAAATCAAACAAGAAAAAAAATGAAAGAAAATTAAAATAGCTCATTGCAAAAACAACTGACCTAGAAAACAGGATCAGGAGAGAGAAATTAAGTTACTATAATACCTAAAAGCCATAAGGGAATATCCTGGATAGGATTTTTCTTTTTTTTTTTTCTTTTATTTTTTTATTTTATTTGCATAACATATGTGTGGGTAATTCTTCAACAATAACCCTTACATAGCTTTCCGTTACAAATTTTTCCCCCAACTCCCCACCCCTCCCCTAGATGGCAGGATATCCACTACATGTTAATTATGTTAAAATATTGGCAAATCAAATATATGTATACATATTTCCAAACTTATCATTGTTGTGCAAGAAAAATCTTCTCTACACAAATGATATATCAGATAAAGGAAACACAATGTAAGCAAACATCAATCAAGGAGTATGAGAATGTTATGTTGTGGTCCACTTTTCACATCCCTCTCTCTGGGTGTATATGGCTTTCTTCAGTGAACAATTGGAGGTGGTTTGAAACATTTCACTGGTGTAGAGAGCCATGTCCATCAGAATTGATTGTCATATAGTACTGTTGTTGCCGTGTATAATGATCTCCTGGTTCTGCTCATTTCACTCAGCATCAGTTCATGTAAGTCTCTCCAGGCCTCTCTGAAATCATCTTGCTGGTCATTTCTTACAGAAAAATAATATTCCATAATATTCATATACCATAATTTTTTCAGCCATTCTCCA
>JAJPUD010024522.1:0-10941 GCA_023553655.1 Myrmecobius fasciatus
TGTGCCCTAAAACAGAAGCTCTTTTGAAGACAGGAATTGTTTTATTTTTGCCTGGATAGCTCAGCCAGACACAATTCCCTATACACAGTTGTAAGTAGTGACTTGGTAAGAGTTTTTAATTAAATCAAAGGCTATAGCAGGAGCACACAAACTCTGGTAGGTTCTGTCAAACTAGAAAGTCATAGAAACATGGATTTAGGGCAGGAAGGATCCTCAGGGCCAACTCTAATCCGAAATGCAGAGAGGTAAAATACCTCAGCCAGAGTGAAGACAGAGATAGATTTTGAACCCAGGCCCTGTAGCTTCAAATGCATTGTTCTTTCCACATACTGCACTGGGCACTGCTGAGCAATAAACAGCCTCCTTAGGAATACAAAAACTCCTAGCCAGCCTGGCCAGATCGATGCATTGATGAGAAATGAAAGGCACAAGGGATCTGTGTTGATGGAAGGAATTTTCACCAAGATGAAACCACTAATCCTCGGAATATTGGAGCATAAATGCATTAGTCTTTATCTCTTGGCAGAGAGGTGAAGGACTCCATTTAAAAAAGGAGAAATACATTTTGGGGCATGATCAATGCAGAGATTTCTTTTGTTTGACTATGTGTATTTGTTGGAAGGGTTCTATTTTTCCTTTTCTCCACGCCAGGGAGAGAAAATAAAAGCTTGCTCTCTGAAAAGAATTAATTTAAAAATACAAGTGCATTAGAGGCTTTCATTGTGCAGCCGGAAGATATTGTGTGAGAAGAGATTCTGAAAGACCAATTTGAACTGGGCTTTAAAAGATGAGTAAGGACAAAAGAGGTGGGGGAGGGATGGAGAGGAAGAGCTTTCTAGGCTGAGATTAACAAAGACCCAGATGTGGGAGAGGCACAAAGCAGAATGCTGGGCTGAAGAACTAATATATTGGGGGGAGGAGGGGCAACATAGAATCGGGCTGGGAAGGGTGGAAAGCTGCAGATTGGAGAGGACCTTGAAGGTCAAAGGCAACTTCCAGAGCAAAGGAATGACCTGCCCTGATCTTTGGGAAAATTATTCTGGCAGCAATACAAAGGAGATATGAAAGGGGAGAGAGAGAAAGCGGGAAAATGGTTTGAGAGGCTTTTATGAGAGTCCAAGTGGATACTAATGGAAACCTATCCCAGGGTGGGGCTCCCACTGATCCTAGAGCAAGCTTCCAATGGAGAACCCCAATAAACTAGTCATCAACCATTTTGTTAACAGGCTGCCCACCTCCTGATGGGAAGGTGGGCTCAGAATGCAAAATGAGACATTTTTTTGACTAGAGCCAATGGGGAAATTTGTCTTGAGTTTTGTATTTCTCGTGTTCTCATGGGATTGGAGTGGGGGGATAAGAAGGCAAATTTTGATTGATTAAAACAAATAAAATATTAAAAAATCAAGCAGGAATGTGTTAAGTGCATAACACGGGATGGCACTGTGCCAAACTGGGGATACAAAGACAAAAGGGAAACAGTACCTGCCCTCAAGGAGTTTACATTCTATTCTAGGAGACTTCACACAAGGGTCTAAATAGATGCACATATATGCATAGAAATACAAGGTAATTTAGGAAAGCACTAACATCTGAGTATTTTAGGAAAGGACCCAAGTTGGCTTTGCAGGTAGGGAGGAATCTATTTCAGGCATGGGGCGACTTGTACAAAAAAAAAGAGGCAGAGGTTGTGTGTCAGAAATAGCAAAAAAGCCCCTTGGCTGGGCCATAAAGTTTCTGATGCAATATATTTGTTGTCAGATTTTTTTATGATCCCTTTTGGGGTTTTCTTGGAGGGATTTGCCATTTCCTTTTCTGGCTCACTTTACAGATGAGGAAACTGAGGTAAACATTGTAAAGTGACTTGTCCAGGGTCACAAGGGTGGTAAGCATCCCACTCCAAAGGAGTTAGTGCTCTTTTCACTATTTGGAGGATAGTTCAGGAAGGCTAAAAACTTGAGTCAAGGAGTGAGACTTTTGTAATAGTCCAGGTGAGAGTTGATGATGAGGGGACATGAGTGGAGAGGGCACATGTGGAGGTGGCTTTGACAAGATAACAACTGATTAGATGTGTGAGATGAGGGAAACTTGAAAAGGCAGAGTCAAAAATGGCTTATCTGTGTGGTGATGATAGGCAAAATGTTTAACTGCTCTGAAATGGTGAATGAAAAATGGCCTTTCTGAACATCCAGGTTCTTTGTGTTTAATTATTCATTTCTAAGAAAACTGAGCAAAGAAGAAAGTGAGCTCATCAGTAAAATGCATGATTCATTCAGTAATTATAGGGCAATTGATAGAGACATTGAATATTTCAAATTTCTTGCTTACTGATAAGTGAAAAATGGTGGTCATCTTACTTTGACAAAATGATATTACTACAGGTCTTCTTACATCAATCAACAACAAAGGAGTGGAAGGGGGGAAGAGCCTAGCTAAAGGATCAGCTTGACAAGTATGCGGAAGCAAGCTATGTTGTAATTTAAACATATTAATATTTTAAAATGGAGAATGGAGAAAGACTAGGGGAAAAAGCAAGAGCTATAAGAAAGAATACTGTCAATCAATCTAAAATGGCATCTATGATACGATTTTTCTTGCACAACAAGGATAAGTATGGAAATATATATACATATATTAAATTTGTCAAGTGTTTTAACATAATTAACTTATAGTGGATTTCCTGCCATCTAGGGTTGGGGTGGGGAGTAGGGGGGAAATTTTGTAACAGAAAGCTTTGTAAGGGTTAATGTTGAATAATTACCCATACATATGTTTTGCAAATGAAAAGTTTTAATATTTTTTTAAAAAATGGCATCTATGGTTCCAGATTCTCTGGAGAAGCAATTTTAAAAAAACAAAAAAATTGGTTCCTGTTTTTGTAATAAAATTAATATAAATTTCAATAATTTTTTAAATGACTTAAGTGACTAGAACAATAGGGATATCTTTGTAACAGAAGGTCAGAAAAGGAATGAATTCTGGGGTGAAGATAGTAAATTTTGTTTCAGACATGGATAATAGATGAGGAGCTGAAAGGGATCTCACAGGCTATCTTGTCCAATCCCTTCATTTAACAGAGGAGGAAATTGAAGCTTCAAAACATGATGTGACTTGCCAGGAATCACAGACAGCATCTCTAGTAGCATTTGAGAAAAACCTTCCTAACTATCCATGATACCATTTGATATTGTTCAGGAGTGTCCCTCTTCAAGATCACTGTACTGTATCATGCCAACATTGTCCATGGGGTTTGTTGGCAAAAAACCAGAGTGGTTTGCCATTTCCTTCACCCCATATTACACCATCTTGATGCCTCCAAGTTCAGAGTTCAAAATATCTTTGGGTGTCCCCTCTAACTATACCCATTCAAAACATGCCCAGCTGTATAATGGAAATCCTTGTAGACCTGCCTCCTGGGTGAATTTTTACTTTCCTCCAATGGAAGGCAGTAAATCTGAGTCCTGGTCCTGATCCTGTTTTTCTCCCTTCTCCTACTCCAGGTTCCTCTTCCTCTAAGACAGTAAGTTCCTTTCACTTTTTTAATGTGGGGTAAGTTGGGATGGTCAGAATCCTGTGATTTTACCCATTTTACACCAGGAATCTCTGGTTATGAAATATTCTCCCAGCCCTGAGCAGATTAGTATTAACTCAATTAGTTTATTTATTTTTTTCTTTCTTTTTTTATTAAAGCTTTTTATTTACAATACATATGAATAGGTAATTTTTCAACATTGACCCTTGCAAAACTAACTCAATTAGTTTAGATTACTCTTAGATTTAGATTACTCTTTTTATTTATTTATTTTATTTGCAAAACATGTATGGGTAATTCTTCAACATTAATTCTTACAAAGCTTTCTGTTACAAATTTTTCCTCCCTACTCCCTACCCCTCCCCTAGATGGCAGGATATCCACTACATGTTAATTATGTTAAAATACTTGACAAATCGAATATATGTATACATATTTCCACACTTATCATTGTTGTGCAAGAAAAATCGTATCTACAAGAAAGAAAAATCAGATAAAGGAAACAGTGCAAGCAAATATCAATCAAGAGCTTGAAAATGTTATGTTGTGGTCCACATTTCACATCCCTCTCTCTGGATGTATATGGCTTTCTTCACTGAACAATTGGAAGTGGTTTGAAACATTTCATTGTTGAAGAGAGCCATGTCCATTAGAATTATTGATCGTCATATAGTATTGTTGTTGCTGTGTATAATGATCTCCTGGTTCTGCTCATTTCACTCAGCATCAGTTCATGCAAGTCTCTCCAGGCCTCTCTGAAATTGTCCTGCTGGTCATTTCTTCTAGAACAATAATATTCCATAATATTCATATACCATAATTTATTCAGCCATTCTCCAATTGATGGGCATCCATTCAGTTTCCAGTTTCTAGCCACTACAAAAAGAGCTGCCACAAACATTCTTGCACATGTGGGGCCCTTTCCTTCCTTTATGATTTCTTTGGGATATAAGCCCAATAGAAATGCTTCTGGGTCAAAGGTTCATCTGAAATCTTAAAAGAGAGCTGTAGGAGGCACCCCAAGGTTAGGTAGTTGACTTGCCAGTGGTTTGAGCTACCATGTATCAGAGATGGGAGTTGATCCATCTTCTCTCAAATGAAATTTGCTAGCCTTAGAGATTTATACAAATTAATGCCCTTGAACTGAATATATGCTTAATAAATGTAGAGTCCGAAAAATAGAAATAATAAAACATTACTGCTCTCCCTCACAGTTGTTTTGAGAAACATAACATTGTTTTATTTCATTTGTGAGGAAGAGCTGATAGGAATAATTGTTTCATTTTACAGATAGGAAAATTGAAGGCTGGACTCGCATAAGGATCCTGGTGGAAGCCAAGGATAAACTGGAAACCATTGTTCTTGGTGAAAAGAAGTCAGCTGACCTAGACTAAATCTCCTGCCCAAACTTAATATTGTGACTTTGGGCTGGTGACAACAACTCTAGGACTCATCTTCCTTTCTTAGAGACTACATTGTTTCCCAGAGCATTTCCAAAAAACAACCAAACTGCTATCTTGTTTTTAAATTAATAAGACAATGTTCCTAGGACTCATCTTCCTTAAAGACTATGTTGTGTCCAAGAGTATTTCCAAAAAACAAAACAAAACAAAACAAAAAAACAAAAAAAAAAAAAAACCCAAACTGTTATATTGTTTTTAAATGAACAAGACAAGGTGTCTAGGATTCATCTTCCTTCCTTAGAGACTACATTGTTTTCCAGAGCATTTCCCAAAAAACTACCAGTTATCTTGTTTTTAAATTAACAAGATAATGTTTCTAGGACTCCCTCTTCCTTAGAGACTGCATTGTCTCCAAGAGCATTTCCAGATAAGAACTAAACAGTTCTAACAAGCATTAAATTAACAACAATAATTTCATGTTTGAAAAATTAAAACAAAAACCAAAAAACCTTGTAGTAAATATCCATAGTGAAGCAAAACAATTTCTCATATTGGCCATATCCAAAAATGTACGTCCAGTCTACATTTTGAAACCCATCACCTCTCTGTCAAGAGGTTGCTAGCATATTTCATCTCCATTCTCTGGAGTCATAGTTTTCATTGTACTGATCATAATACCTAAGTTTTTCAAAGTTGTTTTCCATTACGTTATTGCTATTGTATAAATCGGATCAGATTATACAAGTCTTCTCAGGATTCTCTGAAACCCTAGGGTGCCTTGAGGGTGAAATAATATTTTATTACATTCATATGCCATAATTTGTTGGCCATTTCCTCTAATTGATGAGAAGCTAAGTAGCACAGTGGATAGAGTGCTGAGCCTGGATTGTCCTCCTGAGTTCAGATCTGACCTCAGACATTTAGTGGCTGTATAATCCTAGACCTGTTTTCTCATCTGCAAAATGAACTGGAGAAGGAAATGGCAAATACTTCAGCATCTGTGCCAAGAAACCCCCAAATGGGATTAACAATAGTTAGACACAACAGCAACTAAATAACCCCTCCCCTCCTACTTTCTAGTACTTTGTGACTACAAAAAAGAGCTACTATAAATATCCTTAGACATCTTTGATTTCTTTGGGGTATAGGCCTAGTAGTGTTATAACTGGGTCAAAGAATAAGCAATCAATCAATCAATCAGCATTTATTAAGTTTCTTTCATGTGCTAGCTAGAGAAGGAAATGGCATGCCACTCCAGTATCTTCAATAAGAAAACTTCAGTTCCTAAAAAGACTTAACATGAACTGATGCTAAGTGAAGAGAGTAGAACCAAAAGGAACAAGATTATGTGATGATCCACTGTGATGAACTTGGTTCTTTTCAACAATAAGGTGATTTAGGGCAATTCCAATATACTTGGGATAGAAAGGGCCTTCCCCAACCAGAGAGAGAACTATGGAGAGAATGTGAAGCAAAGCATAGTGTTTTTGCCTTTTTTTAATTGTTTGCTTGTTTTTTTTTCTCTTGATCTGATTTTTCTTGATGAATCTGAAAACATGTTTAGAAGAACTGTGCATTTAACTTATCTTGGATTGCTTGTTGTCTAGGGGAGGGGAGAGGAGGGAGAAAAATTTGGAACACAAGGTTTTGCAGAAATGTTGAATGCATATATTTGGAAAAATAAAAAATGTAATTAAAAATGCAATTGAGAAATATGTAATAAAAATACAAAATATATACAATATATATAATATATACAAAAATAAAAATATGTAATAAAAATACAAAAAAAAAAAAAGAAAACTTCAAGTGGAGTTTTGAAGAATTGGGCAGGGGGGAAACTAGTGGAGAAACAATTGTGCAGAGCATACAAAAGAACAAACAACAAAAAAAGGAACAAAGGCAGCGCCTGCCCTCAAGGAGCTTACATTCTAATGGGGACACAAAGCCTGTAGAAGTAACCGAGCAGAGGAAAGGCACTGGAAGGAAGACTGGTTGTGCAGGAGGGAGGATTTCATTTGGAGCTTAAAGGATGAGGCCAGTCTCGTAACTCTCTGGGCCTGGGGCCGGGTGCGCCCAGGGAACCAGCTTTCCCTTCCACCTTCAGTCCGGGGGCTTTCTAGCTTTCTCCCAGCTCTCCCTTTTCCTTAAGGCCCCACCCCCCTTTACGCTCCTCCTACTCCTCCCTCCTTCATCAGTTTCCAGGCGACGAGTTCAGGGACCGCCCTCTTTCTGGCGGCTCTCGCGAGATTAGGGGACGGAAGTCTCCTGAACTGTGGGTACCGAAACCCCCGCACGTGCGTGGTCTCCGTGGTTTTTGCTGCCGCTACCGCCGCTGGGGCTGCGGGTCAGAGAACCGGCGCCATGGGGAAGCTGCGCCGGCGCTTCAACGTCAAAGGGCGGCAGCAGCAGCCACCGGCGGCGGGGCCTGAGCCCGCGCGGCCGAGCGTCCAGGTGCAGCTAGAGCTGGACGGTAAGGGCTCTTTGAGTGTGCCTTCTTTTCTGCTGGCCTCTGTTTATTCATCTGTGAAATGGGCATAAAGGAGCTGCGCTCTTCAGCTACCTTCTATAAGCCTTGGATCTGTGAAAGGGGCATAAAGGAGCTGTGCTGTTGGAGTGCCTTCTCCTCTGAGCCTCAGTTTTCTCCTCATCTATCAAATGAGCTAGAGAAGGAAATGTGACAAGCCACTGCAGTATCTCTGCCCAGAAAACCCCAGCTAGGTCACACTGAACATCGATGTGTATGTGTCGGTGGTGCAGTGGGTGCAACGGGGGCTTAAGCCCAGGTAAAACCTGGCCTCTGACACTTGCTGGTTGGGTGACTCTAGGCACATCACTTAATCTCTGCCTAGCTCAGTTTTGTCATTTGTAAAATGGGGATAATAATAGTACCTGCTCCCAGAATTGGGCGCATCAAGTGAGATGTTTTAAAGGGCTTTGCAAACCTTAAGGCTCTACGTTGAGTGCAACTCTTACTGTCATTGTTATAAAAATGAGCAAGATGCAGTGATGATCTCCAAAGTCACTATCAATCAGCAAAAAATTATTAAGCACCTACTATGTGCAGTGCTAAGTGTTGGGTTATACAAAAAAGAAGCGAAAGACAGCCCACCTTCCCAAGGCACTCTCAATCTTAATCATAAAAATGGTGCTGCTAAGGTGTATATTCCCTGTCTTGAGATGCTATCTCCTCCAGCTTCCTAAGGGGAACTAGGCAGTGTCCTCTCCCACCTTGTCATGCCTTGGGGGATCCTCAGCTTAGAACAGGAAGCAATCTCTCCCTTTTTACAGAAGGACTGAAGCTAAAGGGGCCCAAGGCTAACTGGGTAGTAAGCGTCAGAGGTGGGTTTCAGGTGATATCTTTCCAAGGTGATGGGGAGCTATGAATGTCCCTGGAGTGAGTTCAGCAGTTCAGCCAGTGCCAAGTCCTCCCAAGTGTACAATATCGCTCGGCCCATCTCCCTACTTGTTTCCACAAAAGTAGTTTGAGCTACTTTATCTGAGGGTTTGTCAAAGTCTAATCAGCCTCCCTTGGTCTCTCTACTATTCGGTTGCCCCATTAAAGCAAGGAACTTAGGTTGTCCTGGTGTGATTGATTCTTCTGTAAAACCCTTCCCAATATTCACATTTGCTGTCGGTGTGCTTGAACTCCGGGGTCAGTGCTGGCCTCTGGCCCTTGCCATTGCCCGCCAGCTCGACCCCGAGGCCTCTGGGATGTGAGTACTCAGGCTTGGGTGTCCTTACAGACAGAGACCTATGGAAAGGAGTGGATGAGAGCAACGTACTCGTCCTGCCTGGACGGAAGGAGAAGAAGAAGAAGGTTGTATCCACTACCAAGAAGGAAAAGAAGCCCCTGACCAAAAAGGAGAAGAAGCTCCTACAGAAAGTGCTGGAGCTAAAGACAAAAAAGACGCAAGTATGACCTCGTCCGAGCAGGGGCAGCTGGCACTGCTCCAGGGCCGGGGGCAGACGGCCTCAAGCCCCTTCCTCTGTGGCCTTTGGGGGTCCTTCAAAGGGTGGTATAAGTGCTCATTGGTGACCTCACATGGCCATTTTGATGGCATTCCTGTAGAATGGCTATGGGACATGTCACTACCCTGCTAGTGTTCTTATAGTTTGTGTTCTGCAGCCTGATGCACTGGTGTACAGAATAACAGCTTTTCATAAGTGAAGGAAAAGATAAAAGCTCATCCTTGATATAAGCACCTTCTTGACCAGAATGAGATGGTTTTATTCATCTTTTTTTCCCCCAATACCTAGCAGAATAGTTTCTGTCTTTGGTAGGTGGTTAATAAGTCTTGGATGAAGAAAATAAATGGAATACTCCATTGAATGAATGATTCATTGAATGAATGAATGAAAGAATTATCCAATGAATCAATGAACAAATGCTTCCCAAGTGACCACTGAGTCTGAGGATCTGTCCCTGGGCTCAGCTCTTGTCCAAATCCTGGCTGTAGTTACCCTGACTTAATGTGTTATCCATGGGACTTGAGAGTCCGCCTTTGCCTCTGGGGGGAGGGTTGGTGACTGACTGCCCAGGCCCCTCATCTGAGGGGTTAGGACTCCTGATTCCCAAAAGCCATCTCCTCAAATGACTTGAGCCCTTCTACACTGCCACCTTCCAAACCCACCTAGAAGGAGAATCATTCTCAGACTCTTCTGCTTTGTCCCACAGGGTGTCAGTGGTAGACTGTTAGAACATTTCCCTGACCATGTTTCAGTTTTGACCCAGTCTATCTTTCTTTTTCACTCACCTGAAGGTCTGGGGAAGGACAGTAACCCCATATGTATGTCACCCTTATTTCTCTCCCCACTTCTTTCCAGCGAGCAGAATTACTGCAGAAACTGAGTGAAGTCCAGGCTTCTGAGGCAGAAATGCGGCTTTTCTTTACCACTTCCAAACTGGGGACTGGTGAGCGGATGTACCAGAGCAAAAGGTGAGGTACCCTGGGGCCTCTTCCTGCCTTGGGGAGAGCCCTTACAGGCTGGAGGGTGGGATGGCTCGCCACAGGCAGGCTAAGCCCAAGTTCCCATTGCTCACCTATGGAGTTTGTTTGCAGATGCTAAAAGGGACAACTCCACGTGGGGGCCATGTTGGGAAACATGCACGTGCCGGTGATTGTGTGTGTATAGGTGTATGTATTGGAAAGTGGAGAGATGCTCAAGGTGTGTAATTAGGTTTTTCTGCAAACTTGAGAAAGGCTGATGAAAATAAGGCAGCAAGTGAGACAGAATTCAAACCCATCTTGAATTCTGCCAGTGACAGCAGCTATGTGATGCTGGGAAAGCCCCTTCACCTTCATATGTTCTCATATGCCTCAGTTCCCTTGGTGTGGATCATATTTATCTTGTTTCCTTAAAGTTTGCAAAGCACTTCCCATGAGTTCCCTCCTTCTGAACCTTACAACAACCTTGTGAGCTGGGTATTCCAGGTAAGAAAAGAGTACCTGCTACAGAGGAGGAGCCTCATAGATGCTTAGAAAGGTCAGGCGACTGAATGATGAGAGAAGATCTTTCAGGCTTACAAAGCACTACAAGGATTTCAGTTGATCCTCACCATCACCTCCATAGTAGACGGAGTTATTGTCCTATTATACACTTGAGGAGACTGAGGCAAATGGAACTTAAGGGATTTATGCACTTGGGAAGTATCTGAAGCCAGGTTTGAACTCAGATTTTCCTGACTCCACAATTGGGCCACCAGCTGCCTTATCCAGAGTTACACAGGAGCCAGAAGCCAAGCCTGAGGCCAGATTCAGACCCCAAGTCCAGCTCTCCCTCCAGCAGCACTACCTGTAATCAGGCAATAATCAGTGCCAGTTATTTTTGCTAAAAGTAATAATTTACTTTGATCATTAGCGTATGAATGTAACAGATAATTTATTAAGAATAACAAACTTTTCTTAATGCTTGCATGAATGCTGTTTCTGGGGACAAACGCATGTTCACTGTTGAAAGGTGTGTGTGTGTGTGTGTGTGTGTGTGTGTGTGTGTGTGTGTGTGTGT
>JAJPUD010024523.1:7884-18637 GCA_023553655.1 Myrmecobius fasciatus
GCAGAGGAGAAAAAAAGTAAATGAGAGAGAGAAAAAGAGACAGAGACAGAGAAAGGCAGAGGAGAAAAAAAGTAAATGAGAGAGAGAAGAGAGAGAGAGAGAGAGAGAGGAAGAAGAGAGAAAGATATAGAAAGATAGAGGTACAAATAGAGCCATAGAGATAGATGAAAAAGAGAGTGAAAAAGTCAGAGAGATGGAAACAAGGAGAGATATTCAAGAGAGAGACTGGACATAAATCGACACATGCTATGCTCCCTTCCTTTCCCCTTTTTTCCTCTCTTCCATGGTTTTTCCCTTTTGCTCTAATTTTTCTCTCCCAACATGATTCATAAAACATGGTATATTAAAAATAAATAAAAAATAAAAGAGATATTAGAGAGAGAAAAATAGAGACAGGGTTAGAGAGGCAGAGACAGACTGAAAGAAGGCAGGCAGAAAGACAGATTGACATGGAAAGGAGAGAGAAAATAATATAACTATTCATTTCATCAATACCTTTAATGGCTACAAAATATTTGCCAACAGCATGCTTCTTCCACAGGAGCACAGCTTTCCAGCTGAAAAGGGATCTTAGGTAACATCCAATCCTCTCGTTTCACAAAGAAGGAAACAGGTGGTTGCTTGTAAAGCAAAGATGGCGCATCCCTCCAAGTCACTTTGTAAAGCCATTGTAAAGCTGCGACTCTCTTCTATATGGAGGCTTTGCCAGAGGCTAACCCATCCCCAGTATATATGCCTGAGTGAATAGTGTAGTGTGGTGAGAAGTCCATTGTCCTAAGAGCCAGAAGAATTCCAGTCCCACTATTTATTAGCCATGATTCAGACCTCTCACCAGTTCAGCCGTAGTCATGACAATGGGTTCTAGGAAAGTGGAACCAATGAATCTTGTGACTGAGCTAAGGAACAATAGGTCACTAGCTTCCTGAAGTTGTTTTCCATATTGCCATTGTCTTTTTACTCAAGTGTCTAGAATGTGCTTGGAACATAGTAGGCCCTTAATAAATGCTTAAAAAGTTATGGTCAGTAGGACAGGACCTCATTGATTCAAAACTGAAGTGTATGGAAAGATGGCAGGAGGATGTCTCCTTGGGATCTCAGATGGCACGGCACTTGGAAGGCAGAGATCGTAATGCAAAGAACTCCAACTTTCAGGGTACCTGAGGAGCAGGCGTTACATGGGACCTGATGAGACTAGGAGTGATGAGAAGGGTTTAAAGATACTTTTTTCTCTGTCTCTCCGTGTGTTTGTCTCTGTTTCTGTCTCTCTCTCCATCGCTCTGTCTCTGTTTCTGTCTCTCTGTCTCTCTCTGTCTCTGTCTCTCCATCTCTCTGTCTCTGTCTCTGTCTCTCTCCATCCCTCCACCTCTCTGTCTCTCTCTCTGTCTCTGTCTGTCTGTCTCTCCCTCCTGGTTCCCTTCCTGGGGTATCCGTTCTTTCTCCCTTGGCCTTGTCTGTGCTGGCTGTGAGGGGCCTGCTTGGGCCTCGGACAGCTATTGATTGGTCCATCAAATTCCATTCTTATATACAGGAATGCTTACATGTCTGTGTCTTAAGGTAACTGTTAAAAATGATTTTCTCACTTTATTGAAGGCACTGTTGCTATTCATGGGCTACTTTGCCCTCTTTAAATCTGTCTCTCTTTTTGTCTCTCCTTCTCTGTCTCCACCACTGCCTGTTTCTTTGTGTCTACATCTGTCTCTGGGTAGAATTCAGCACACCCACCATTTATATTATTGTCTAAAAGAGCTTGGGCTACACTCTTGGGGAACCAAGCTCTTAGGGGACCTTGCAGCTGTTATGAACAATTTTGGCAAAGAATAGAGCACGCAGGGATGGGCAAACTATATTTTGTTTTTCACAGAATAACTTCTTAGCTTGTGGGCTGTTGGAAAACAGGTGGTAGGTAGGACAGTTTTCTAGAGAGCCTTGCTTTTTAGCCTGAGGGTAAATTTAGAAGTCATGGGTTAAAGTTGCAGAGAGACAAAGTTGGATTTGATATTGGGGAAAACCTTTGTAACAATCAAAATCATCTGGGAGTGGAATGGGCTGCTTGGGAAAATAATGGACTCTCCCTCACTGGAGGGATTCAAACAGGAAGGGATAGAGGCTAAAGCCCACAAAGGGACCACAAAGGCCACAATTTTTTTTTTTTTTTTTTTTTTGCTGAGGCAATTGGGGTTAAGTGACTTGTCCAGGGTCACACAGCTAGGAAGTGTTAAGTGTTAAGACTCAGGTCCTCCTGACTTCAGGGCTGGTGCTCTATCTACTGAGGCCACAATTTTTTTTTTTTTTTTTTGCTTTTTGGGGAGGCAATTGGGGTTAAGTGACTTGCCCAGGGTCACACAGCTAGGAAGTGTCTGAGACCAGATTTGAACTCAGGTCCTCCTGACTTCAGGGCTGGTGCTCTAACCACTGCGCCACCTAGCTGCCCCAAGGCCACAATTTTTAAATGCAAAAAACCCATTATCCAAACCTCTTCTCTATTTTTCTGGCCTTCTGGACTCCCAAAGGCAGTGCTAGGAACATGTTGGTTTTCTGAAATGAGACCCAGGAACAAAGTATCTCTCATCTCTGGTCTTTCTGGTTGGCAAAACTACACAATCTCCTGGAGCTTGGATGGCACCAACCTGAGCCCTGGACAGTCATGGGAGGGAAAGGGAGTCTCCCTCAGAACAGAGAAAAGAATAAATCATTAATAAGCATCCCCCCTGCCTCTGCAAGAAAATAGAAACACAGAGAGACGGAGAAAGACAAACAGAGAACAAACATCCCAGAACGTCAGAGGTAAAAGAGACCTTGGCGACCATTGGGTCCAACCCATATAAGAGCTCCACATTGAAGTTACCTGACAAGGGGACCTCCAGCCTCTGCTTCTCCAGTGAGGAGCCCATGACCTCCTGATCCAGTCTTCCACATATCAATGTCATTCCTAAAATATGGTATCCAGGCCTGGACACAGTGTTAAATGAGATAATAACTGTAAAGCACAATGCCTGGAACATTTAATTGTTCAGTTATGTCTGCCTCTAAATGATCCTTTGTCAAGGATCTTGATTTTGTCAAGGGAATTTTCTTGGCAAAGATCCATGGTGTGTCCCCATTTTACAGATGAGGAACTGAGGCAAATGGAGTTAAATGACTTTTCTAGGGTCACCCAGCTAGTAAGTGTCCGAGGTCAGATTTAAACTCAGTTCTTCCTAATTCTAGGCACAATGCTCCAACTGTACCACCTAGTTACCCTTCATGGAATATAAATAGTAGATGCTTAATAAATGATTGTTTCCAAATGTTTTGGCCATGGCACAAAACAAAAAGCTTGTCACTTACCTTGCTCTGGATTCTAAGGATAACATAGTATAGTTGACCTGTCCCAGACTTTGGGGGAAGAATAACGGAATAGAAAAAATGGCTAGAATTAAAGTCACAAGACCTGAGTTTGAATTCCTGGGCTGTTTCTTTTTATTTAACTCATTTTGGGCAACGAATTTTACTGCTCTGAGATCTGAGTTTCCTTATCTGTAAAGAGGGAAGATTGGAGTCCATGACACTTAAAGTCTCACGATCCCAGAACCTGAAGTCAGAGGACTTTAATTTGAATTTGTGTGATCAAGTTACTCCATCTAGAGCTTATTTGTCCATAGCTGTACATAGCACGTCATCTTTCCCATTAGAGAGTGAGCTCCTTGCAGGCAGGAGCTGGAGTTTGTTTTGTTTTACTTTGTATCCCGGGAGCCTGGAACCTAATAGGTGCTTAATAAATGCTTGTGAATTTGACTTTGACTTCTGGATGCCTCAGGTTGGGTTTTGTTTTTGTTTTCTTAGTTTTAAACTTAGGGACTTGGATTAAATGACTTCTCAGGCACTTCTGACTTTCTGGGTTTGTTATTTCTCTATAAAATGAGGAGAGGGCTGCTGGTAACTCCAACATCACAAGGCAGGATAATGTGCTGCAAGGGAAATTTGCTGGAAGCCTCTTCACTGAGCTGGCTCCTACTGAATTTCTGTTTGCCACTATCTTGCCTGCCTCTGACACTTTCTGCCTCTCTCTCTCTCTCTCTCTCTCTCTCTCTCTGTATATATATATATATATATATATATATATATATATATATATATATATAATCTGTCTCTGTTTCTGTCTCTGTCTGTCTGTCTCTCTCTCCCTCTCTCTCTCTCTCACACACACACACCAGGGCCCAGGGGAGTGAGGAGGCTGCCATCGGTCAGAAGCTCCGACAGCCCTGACACCCGCCTCCCAGCCACCTCATCTGCCAGATAATCAGGATGGAAGAATCACAAGGGGCACCTCGTTAAAAATGCTCCCATCGATTAGGACGCACCTTAATAATGGGCTGTGAGGCCAGGGCTGGGAGCTGTGGATCATCCTGACAATTGGGCCAGGGATGGTGGACGAGACAGTGGGGACAGCTATTCCCCAGGAGCCTCAGGACATGCAGAGAAGACTCATAGCTCATTACTGCTCGACCTTGCCATCAGAGAGGTAGCAGCCTTCAGGGCCAGGCCCAGGAAACTGCCCAGGACTGACCAGGAGCTGAGAGGTGGGGGTCCTGTGCCCATGCCAGAAGATGGACACCCTTTGCTCAGCCACCATTTGTATTGATAATTACTCCCCTCCCGGAACACTTTCAGATTTACAAAGCACTTTCCTGGCCAGGAAGAAGGCAGCCGCCCAAAGGAAAGAGCAAGGGATTCCTAGCCTGAGAAGCTCACCATAGAATCTGTCCCTTGGTACCTCTCTGTGACCCTGAGCAAGGACGATGCCCTCTTTGGGCCTCGGTCCTCTCATCTATAAAATGAAGAAAAATGGACAAGAAATGGCTTCTAAATCTGGTGTCCACAGATTGCTCTGGAGATAGATTTTTTGAACTTGGATGGGAAAAAATGCTAATCTCTAGTTGAAATTTAGCATTTGCTTCAGTTATTTAAAAATATGATTCTGAGAAGTGGTCTAAAGGCTTCTCCAGACTGCCAAAGGAACCCACAACACACACACACAAAAAAAAAAAAAAAAACTGGTGCAGGTGATCTCTAGATCTCTTTCTTCCCAAATTTAAGATCCGAAGCTTATGGTACAATAAATAATAAATAGTACAATATTTATTATCCCCAGTTTATTAATTGGGCAGCTAGGGGGCATCTTAGAGCATGGAGTTCCTGGCCAACAGTCAGGAAAACTCACCTTCCTAAGTTCAAATTCAACTTCAGATACTGACTAGCTGAGTGACTCTGGGCAAGTCACTTAACCCTAGTTGCCCCAGAATCCTAGAGCAAGAAATGGCAAACTACTCTAGTTGCCAAGAAAACCTCAAATGGAGTCATGAAGAGTCAGACATGTCTAAAATGATTAAGCAATAATGAAATTCTACTAATGGGAAAACAGACTCAGAAAGGTAAAAGCAATGACTTGTAGTCACAGATCTAGTAAAAGTTCTGACCCCAGAACATCTGAATCTAAGCTTGGGACTCATTCTACTCCATTCCACTGCTTTTCTCATCATCATTTTCTCTCTCCCCCTGAGGTGAGGTTGGGTTATTATGGAATCAACATTGTAAAGATAGTTTTTAGTGCTTTAGATTGATCCCATCTTGGGATGACCTAGGTCTTCATTCATCCGTCCATCCATTTGCCCATCCATCCATCCATCCATTCATCCACCCATCCACCTATTTGTCTCTCTTCTATCCATCCATTTTCCTATCCATCGCATCCATCTATACAATTGTACATCCATCCATTCATATGGCCATCCATCCATCCATCCATTCACCTAATAAATGTTTAATTAGCATCTGTTCTATGAAAACCTCCAAATGCTGGGCACTGATGCTGATAGGGATACAAAGAAAAACAAGACATGATTCCTGCCTCAAAGAACTCCCGTGCTTATGAAGGAGAAGGGGAAAACACAGATAAGTATCAAGAACTATTCTACAAGTTACAGCATGATTAAGATAGAATGATTCACATAAATAGTTTACATTAACTTGCTGGTTGATCTACCTGCCTCAGGTCTCTTCTCATTCCAATGCATCCTCCATTCAGCTGTCAAACTGATTTTCCTAATGCTCAGATATAACTATGTCTCCCTCCTATTCAATAAATTGGCTCTCTATTACCTCCAGGATGGAGTATAAAATCTCGTGTTTGGTTTTTACAACCCTCCATAACCTGGTACCTTCTTCGCTTTCCAGCTTTCTTACACTTTACTCCCTGAAAAATTCTTAAGAATACAATCCAGAGACTCTGGGTTTTTTGCTGTTCATTTTGTACAACCCTCCATCTCCCAGCCCTGAGCATTTTCACTGGCTGTTTCCCTATTCTTGGAACTCTCTCCCTTCTCATTTCTGTCTCCTAGTATCCCTGGCTTCTGTTAAATCTCAACCAATTTGTAAAACTACAATCCAGGGATTCTGGGTTTTTTGCTGTTCATCTTGTACAATCCTCCATCTCCCAGCCCTGAACATTCTCATCGGCTGTTTCCCTATTCCTAGAACTCTCTCCCCCTTCATTTCTGTCTCCTAGTATACCTGGCTTCCGTTAAATCTCAACCAAAGACATCCTCTGCAAGAAGACTTTTCTAGTTTTCCTTAATCATTAATAGTTCCCTTAATCCCTCTACTACCCAGTTCCAATTTTCCCCTGCATAGATCTTATTCTTACATTATTGTTTTGATGTGATTACTCCCCTTCCATTAGACTGTAGGTTCCTTGAGAGCAGGAATTGGGTTGTTGATTTATTGCCCCCCCCCCTTTTTTGGTCCTCAGTGCTTAATCCAATATCTGGCATTTAATAAATAATTAATAAATGCTAATTGACTTACCAGAAGGAAGGAAGTCATCATGTCTAACCAGGAGCACTGAAAAATGTTTCTTGGAGAAATTGGTACCTGAACTGGCCCCGAAAGGGAAGGAAGTATTTCACCAGGTGACATGAGAAAGGGGCTGGGAATCACCTCAGATGCCAGCTGGCAGGTGCAAAGACATGGAGATGGGAGCAAGATTAGAGAGAAAAGTAATGACTGAGACAAGTTGAAATATTCCAAAATCTTGTTTGCAGGCTATAAGTATTTTTTAGAAAAAGATTCAGATCACCTTATAAAAGAGTATTCCAGGTACTGCATTTTTGCTGGCAGATTATAAACTCCTTGAGGGTAGGGATGGTTTTGATTTTTCTTTGCACCCCCAGATTCTAGAAAAAGGCCTTATCCATAATAGGTGATGAGTAATGGGCTATTTAAAAATGAAAGTTTCTTGGAAGCTTTGCCAAAGCAAAGTCTATTGTGGGAGGAATCTTAGACATAGGACATAAAATGATAGGTCTAAGAGATACCTTGGAGATGATCAAGTCCATTCTCCTCATTGTCCAATGCAGGAAATTAAGGGTCAGAAAGGGGAAATCATTTTGTCCAGGTCAGTCATCAAGTTAGGAAAAAAGAAAGCATTAAAATTCATATTTCCAAACAATACAATTATTTCTTTCCATAGAAGAACGATTGAAGGCATCTGCTTATTTCAACCTAGAAGATCTTTGCATCTTTCCTCCATTCACGCTCCCTTCCCCCAAACTCAGAATTTAGGAATAGGAAGTAAGGACCTGAAAGGAGTCCAAAGTAGGCTCTTGGACCACTGGGAAATCTAACTGAGAGCCTGAGAGTGAAATCCTCTCTTGGAGACATCAGATTCATGGTTTATCCTAAGGGAGTATTCTCAGTCCATCTAGGTTTAGCTGTCTACCTGGCATTCAATGTCCCTTTTCTCAATCAATCTCATCAATGTTACACAGCAACTACTGGGCCATTGCCTTGATTTATTTATGCCACTGGACTTCAATGAGAATGAGAGAGTGAAGCCGATGACTTTTGCAGCTCACTTAAGGCCAAATCACTTGCAAATCAGACATCACCCACCTGATGTCTTTGGTCCTTTTCAAGAACAAAGGGTGAACTGAATTACAATGATCAATTTTGCGTTTCATAATATTCTCTAGGTTGGCCATTAATTCTTCCCTTTTCCATAGATCTGACAGGTAAACTATTCCTTTCTATCTAATTTGCTTATCATATCACCCTTTATGTCTAAATCATGTACCCATTTTGACTTTGTGTTGGTAAACTATGTAAGATGTTAGTATATGCCAATTTTCTGCTATAATTTTTTTCCAGTTTTCCCAGCAGTTTTTGTCAGATAGTGACTTTTTGTCCCAGAAACTGGAATCTTTGTATTTACCAAATAATAGATTATTACTGTGCCTTGTGTACCTAACCTATTCCACTGCTCCACTACTCTATTTTTTGGTTTCACTCCAATCTTATTGGGAAGACTTCTAACTTATCCCTATTACAGATAATGCTTGATGATGGTTTTAGACAGATATTATCATTTTAAGGAAATCTCCATTTATTCCTATACTCTTTAGTGTTTTTAATAAGAATGGCTGCTGTATTTTGTCAAAAAAAATTTGTGCATCTATTAAATGATATGATTTCTGATGGATTTGTTATTGATATGGTCAATTATACTAAAAGTTTTCCTAATATTGAACCAGCCTTGCATGCCTAGTATAAATTCCCACTCATAGTTTATTATCCTGGTGACAAATTGCCTAATTTCTTTGCTAATATTTTATTTAAATTTTTGCATCAATATTAATTAGGAGAATTGGCCTATAATTTTCTTTCTCTGGTTTGGCTCTTCCTGGTTTAGATATCAGCACTATATTTGTGTCATAACAAATTTTGAAGAATTCCTTCTTCATCTATTTTTTCAAATAGATGACATAATATTGAAATTGATTGTTCTTTAAATGTTTGCTAGAGTTCACTTGTAAATCTGTCAGGCTATGGAGATTTTTTTCCTCTAGGGGGTTCATTGATAGCTTGTTCAATTTCTTTTTTCTATAATGGAATTGTTTAAATATTTTCTGTTCTCTTCTATTAATCTGGGCAATTTATATTTTTGTAACTATTAATATTGGGTTAGCAGATTTGTTGGCATACAGTTAGGCAAAATTGCTCCTAATTATTGCTTTAATTTTTTCTTCATTAGCGATGAATCTACACTATTAATTTTTGATACTGATGATTTGACTTTCTTTTTTAAAATTAAATTAACCAAAGATTTATCTATTTTTAATAATTTTCTTACTTTCAATGTTATTAACCTCTGATTTTCAGAATTCTGATTTGTATGTAATTGGGAGTTTTTAATATGTTCTTTTTCTAACTTTTTAAATTGCATGCCCAATTCATTGATTTGATCTTTCTCTATTTTATTCATATAAGCATTTAGAGATATAAAATTTTCCCTAATAGTACTTTGGCTGTATCCCATAAATTTTGGTATGTTGTCTCATTATTGTCATTTGACTTGATGAAATTATTAATTGTCTACATGATTTGATGTTTGACCCACTCATTCTTTAGGATTAGATCGCTTAGTTTCCAATTAATTTTAATGTGTCTATCATGCTCTGAAAATGTTGCATTTAACATTTCTATCTTTCTGTATTGGATTGTGAGGTCTTTATGCCCTGACACATGGTCAACTTTTGTGTGGATGCCATATAACACTGATATAAAAGTATATTCTTTTCTATACCCATTTAATCATCTCCAGATGTCTATCATGTCTAACTTTTCCAAAATTCCATTCACTTTCTTAACTTTTTTCTTGTTTATATTGTGGTTAGATTTATCTACTTCTGGGAGGGAGAGGTTACCCGTTAGGATAATTTTGCTGTCTTATTTCTTCCTGTAATTCACTTAAATCTTCTAAGATTTTAGATACCATAAACCACCTGATGCATATATGTTTAGTATTGATATGACTTCATTGTCTATGCAATGATGTAGCAAGATGTAGTTTCCTTCTTTGTCTCTTTTAATTAGATCCATTTTTACTTTTGTTTGTCTGCAATCAGGATTGCTACTTCTGCTGTTTTTTTTTCTTCAACTAAAGCATAATATATTTTGCTCTAGCTTTTTACTTTTACTCTGTGTGATCTCTCTAATTCAAGTGTATTTCCTGTAAACAAGATATTGTAGGATTCTGGTTTTTAATCCACTCTGTTATTCACTTTCATTTTATGAGAGAGTTTATCCCATTCACATTCACAGTTATGATTACTAATTATGTATTTCTATTTATTTTTCTTCCCTCCCCATTTATACTTTTCTCTTTTTCCTTTCACCCTGTCCCTTCTCACCAGTGTTTTGATTTTGATCACCACCTCCTCCACTCTGCCTTCTTTTCTATCAATCCCTCCTCCCTTTTCTTTCCCCGTTTCTCCTATTTCTCCATAGAGTAAAATAGATTTCTCTACCCAAATGAGAATGTATGCAATTCTTTCTTTGAGCCAAATTCAATGAAAGTAGGTTCAAGCAATGACTACATCCCTTCTTTCCCTCTACTCTAATAGGTTTTTCATGCCTCTTCATGTAATATAATTTATTCCATTCTGCCTCCCCCTCTCCTCTTCTCCCAGTACAAATCCTTTATGAACTCTTTCAAGAGGGAACTTTAGCCAGAAATTAATTCTTATTCCTCTTTGAGGTTTTGCATATAGACATTTTGACATTGTTCTCTTCTGATTTTGTGTTTTGATCTTTCCTGTTACCATAGTAGCTTTCTGTGAAAGTTGAGCTCTGCTCCTAGAGTACAAGGTGTACTGTCCCAAGCTTCTTGCACAAGGCCAAGGATCTAGTCACTGGTTTTCTGTACCAGGGCCTCTGG
>JAJPUD010024524.1:0-18636 GCA_023553655.1 Myrmecobius fasciatus
CCCCCCTACTCCCCACTCCTCCCCTAGATGGCAGGATATCCACTACATGATAATTATGTTAGACTACTTAAGAAATCGAATATATGTATAGTTATTGCATCATATTTTGTGCAGGAGAAATCATATCTACAAGAAAGAATAATCTGATAAAGGAAATACAATGCAAGCAAACCTCAATAGAGAACATGAAAATGTTATGTTGTGGTCCACATTTCACATCCCTCTCTCTGGGTGTATATGGCTTTCTTCACCAAACAATTGGAACTGGTTTGAAGCATTTCATTGTTGAAGAGAGTGATGTCCATTAGAACTGATCCTCATATAGTATTGTTGTTGCCGTATATAATGATCTCCTGGTTCTGCTCAATTCACTCACCATCAGTTCATGCAAGTCTCTCCAGGCCTCTCTGAAATCGTCCTGCTGGTCGTTTCTTACAGAACACTAATATTCCATAACACTCATATACCATAATTTATTCAGCCACTCTCCAGTTGACGGGCATCCATTCAGTTTCCAGTTTCTCGCCACTACAAAAAGAGCTGCCACAAACATTCTTGCACATGTGGGGCCCTTTCCTCCTCATGATTTCTTTCGGATATAAGCCCAATTCTTTTTTTTTTTTTAGTGTAAATATTGGGGGAATGTTTTTTTTTTTTTATTAAAGCTTTTTATTTGTATAACATATGTATGGGTAGTTCCCCAACAATGATCTTTACAAAGCTTTCCATTACAAATTTTACCCCCAGTCCCCTCCCCTCCACTAGATGGCAGGAAGTCCACTACATGTGAATAATGTTGAAATGCTTGAGAACTTATGCAAGAAAAATCCTATCTACAAGAAAAAAAAAAGAATCGGAGAAAGGCAACACAATGCAAGCAAATGTCAATAGAGATCATGAAAATGTTACGTTGTGGACCATATTTCATTTCCCTCTCTGGGTGTATATGGTTTTCTTCAGTGAACAATTGGAACTGGTTTGAGACAATTCTTTGTTGCAGAGAGCCATGTCCATCAGAATTGATCATCATGTAATACTGTTGTTGCTGTGTATGATGATCTCCTGGTTCTGCTCGTTTCACTCAGCATCAGTTCATGCAAGTCCCTCCAGGCCTCTCTGAAATCATCCTGCTGGTCGTTTCTTACAGAGCAATAATATTCCATAATATTCATATACCATAATTTATTCAGCCACTCTCCAATTGATGGGCATCAATTCAGTTTCCAGTTTCTAGCCACTACAAAAAGGGCTGCCACAAACATTCTTGCACAGGTGGGTCTCTTTCCCTCCTCTAAGCTCTCTTTGGGATATAGGCCCAGTAGAAACACTGCTGAAGCCCAATTCTTCTACGATATCTTATTTAAAATTCCCCTTGTTGTGGTAGTATTTCCAATGCTTTTATTTTTGCTTTAATAAAACACAGAATAAGGAAAATTTCTCCATAATTTACATTAGAAAAATACAAATTTTGCTGCCTTTAACTTGGGATAATTGGATTAGAAAAGTGACTATGCAGATGCAACACTAATTACAATCTAATTACTTTTTGTTTTCTCTGCAATATCCTGATTAAGAGACTGTACATTGGAAATCTGCCAAATAAATTTCAAGTCTTTAGATGTATGTTTATTGTTATTAATAATGCTAATAACAGTGATTCATGAATGTCAGATTATGTTCTTATGTTAATTGGATTTTTTCTCTGTCCATTTCTCTTGATGTATATGTTGGCAGCCTTTAAAAATCGTAATTTGGTCATTCTTTTTTTTTTACTTTTTCTGTGTCTACAGAAAGGATTCAGAATAAAAATCATCCATTGAAGATAAAAAATTATCAAGTATTTTTGAAACATTTATTATACTTCATCTAAGGACCATCCTTTTATCCTGGACTGCTCTCCTTTCTTACCTCTGTCTGCCAAATCTTCCTGCATGGGTCAGCTTAAACGTCACCTCTTGCAGTGGTCTTTCCCAACCCTTAGTCACTAGTGTCTTCCCTGTAATATTACTTTCCAATTTATATTTATGTATATACATACATACATACATTATATGCATATACATAAAATAAGATATATGTATAACACATAATAACTATGTGTATGCAACATCATGCTTACTATGCTTATGCATGACACATTTGTAAAAGTGTATATATATGTGTGTGTATATATATAGGTGTGTGTGTGTATATATATGTACATATATACAATTTTATTTATATGTGTGTATATATATGTGTGTGTATATATGTATATATATGTGTGTGTGTATGTATATATGTATATATATATATATATATATATACATGTAAATATACTTATAAGTGTGTGTATACATCACAAATCTGGGTACTGGGAAAATGGGTATACCCCAGAGAGTAATATGGAAATTTGGAAGGGGTTTCCAATGGATAGGAAACATAATAACTTCATTAATACATCTTCTCCTCTGAAATTATTTTCCATTTAATTGGAATATTATTTACTATGAGTGTTGGGATAGTTTTTTTTTTTCCCTTTGTGTTCCTAATATCTGGTGCTTGGAATGCATGTTGACAAGCAGATCTCTAAGATGATAAATTTTAGAAATAGTATTGACTTGTCTTGATAAATGAAGTTCTCTCTAGGAGTTCCTTCTGTTATCAATGAGCTCACAGGTTCAGTTCCTTTCCTTAATTCATGAAATATGTGTTAAATTAGTCACCATTTGTGAAGAAAGCCATATACACCCAGAGAGAGGGATATGAAATATGGACCACAACATAACATTTCCATGCTCTCTATTGATATTTGCTTGCATTGTGTTTCCTTTCTCAGATTTTTTTTTCTAGATATGATTTTTCTTGCATAACAATGATGTGTGAAAATATGTATACATATATTCGATTTATCAAGTATTTTAACATAATTAACATGTAGTGGATTTCCTGCCATCTAGGGGAAGGGTGGGAACTAGGGGGGATTACCCACACCTATGTTTTGCAAATAAAAAGTTTTAATAAAAAAATTAAAAAATTTAAAAAAATAAAAAGTTGTGACCGTTTCTCATCCCTGCTTCATGTTCTCACCTAACACATATATAGTTTGGCAAATGTCTTATATTAACAGAATTTTACTTACAAAGGATTTACATAGTGGTTGGCTTTAAACCAAATATAAGCATGTGAACAATTCACTTTCAGAAAGAGCAATTGTCTATATGTTTTAACAGAAGTTAAAAGTGTGTGCACCAGTTCTTTTTTGTTTGCTTATTTGTTTATGATTTGGTACAGTATTATTGTGCCTTAACTATCAATGTGACTAACTAAAAGAATAGTTCTTCCTACTTGTACCTTAAAAAGTAAATTAAATATGGCAACCATTATTGCTGACAAAGACATTTCAATCAAGTTTCAGATAAAGGGAACTTTTGCTATTTCCTCTCCAGGTAATAAGAACTAAGGAAGCATGGTTTTCAAAAGCTAATCTGAGGAGACAAAGCATGCATTTTTAAGTGGCTAGCCATGCCACAACTACTTTTTGCAAGTGAAATCTATATATCAACAAGGGCCTTAGGTATTTTGACAAGAATTATTTTTAAGAGTTTATTGCAATTGTAAAATCATCTAAACTTTTATTTTAAAAAGTTTGTATGTAATTTATTAAATGACTTGAAGGCAAACTAAGTTACTTTTGTATATCATTTCTTGAGTTGGGAAAATAATCAAGGGTAAGAGCTTTAAGGAGCAGAATTGTTTGACTAGAATATGTAAAAAAATATTTTACAGTAATAGCCCAACCCATGGCATAGCTTATCTGTTATAATTCTTTAAAGATAAATTGAACAATTAATCAGATCACAGATCAATTTTGTAATGTTATTTTTCTTTATCTTGCCAAATAACAATCATTAAATTTTTAGAGAATTTATCAACATTTCATGAAAAATCAGACGATGATAAGTTGGCATAGGATATTTAGCCTAGCAAAACATGTATTTATATCTTATCTACATATGCTAACAGATATAATCTGTGTATATTAATGGAAACAGTAAATTTTAGGTTTATTGGCTTGAAATCTTATAAGAAAGGGATTTCCTTAAACTAGTTTGGCTTTCTGCTTAAGGGTCAACAAGGGTCAAAAGTAAAGGATGATAAAGAAACTATCATTCTGAGAGCTTAGTGATAGACACAATATGCAGAATAAAATAGATTTTTTTCACATAACAAATGTTAGAATTTGTTTTCTTTGAGTAACTATATTTGTTATAAAAGTTATGCTTCTTTTTTCCATTAGGGGAGGCACTACTGAGAAAACATATTGATTAAATAAAAACTTAAATATTAAATATTGGCTAAAAGAAAAAGAACAAAAACAGCAAAAAAGAAAGAAAGAAAAGAAGGAAGGAAGAAAAGAAGAAAGGAAGGAAGAGAAAATATTGAAAGGGAAGAAGGAAGGAAGGACAAAAGAAAGGGAGAAAGAGAGGGAGAAAAAGAGAGAGAAAGAGCAAGAGAGAGAGAGAGAGAGAGAGAGAGAGGGGAGGGGGGCTTTGCATAATACTAGACCACTATTTGGCATTTCTATAGATTAATGCCATTCATGTTAAGTCACTAGAATAGGGTATATGTGGAACTTGGTGCCTGCCCATTGTGGTTTTCTCTCCCTGTTTTCAGAATGTTTTACAAAATGCACACCACCCTTAAAGCTATCACATATTTTAGGAACAGTGTAAATCTGGAAAAAGATAAAAACCTGATTAAATAATATCGTTTTGTTTATTTTGAAGTAAATTCTTTCTGCCAGACTACATACTAACCATAAACCCTTTTGAAAAAAAGGTACAGTGTTCTTTATACACTTATCTATATCAGTCATTATTTCTTTTCTTGGCCAAATTATATTGACCTGTCAATATCAATGAAGATAAAGTTAAAACTGCAAATAAAAAAGACCTCAAAAAAGTTCAGGTAGTATATCAAGTTTGTAAAAAAGCAAATCCTTTAGAGTAACAACCCCATCCCTCATGCTACAACATAACACTTGTTCTAATAATCAAAAGCTTTGCTTTATAATTTTAATGCCAGAATTATGGAAGTCAGAAATTGAAAAGGAATCTGAGAAACAAGCTTAAGCTTGTTTCATTTTATACATGAGGAAATTGAGTCCAGAGAAATGTATATCTTACTCATAGCTACACTCTTACCAAGAACAAGCTGATTATAGAATGTATTTCCAGAGGTTTTCTGAGGCCTGATCCCTTTTCCTTCTTTATCATGTTGTTCTATTTAATCATCTTGTGAGGATGCTACCAAAACATTATTAAATAATTCTTATATTAAAAAAAGGTTAATCTATTTTTCCTATACTCAAAAATGTCCCTAAATAATAAAGCAACCTATTTGTAAGCATCCCTTCTCTGAACTGTTTCCCATTTATTTTTATTTTTATTTTTTTATTTTATTTTAGTTTTTTTGCTGAGGCAATTGGGGTTAAGTGACTTGCCCAGGGTCACACAGCTGTTACATGTCTGAGACCAGATTTGAACTCAGGTCTTCCTGACTTCAGGGCTGGTGCTCTATCCACTGCGCCACCTAGCTGCCCCCCCATTTATTTTTAGGTAGGTCATAATAACTCAAATATAAATAGCTTCAAACCTTATTGAAGCAGTGAACAGTATAACTTGGTGAGTAATATTAATCATAGGCACCCTTAAAATGGAGATAATGCAAATGTGCATACAAGTAAATTCATATTATGTAGACCAGTATAGCATGCATAATTAGAATTCATTTTTAAAGTACATAAAAATGTCAAAAGGAAAATTTAAGTGGTATGGATTACTGTTATGCAAATTTAGAATCTTATTAAATTCGATGTCCTTTCATTGAAGTTGGTAACTCAAAAAGGGCTTTCATAGGCATCAAAGTTCATTAAAGGGTCATCCTTCGGATTCCCTGTTTGATTTTTCCATTACTAGCATGCAAGTAGAACAAGGAAGGCAGGCTGAATTATGGGCAGCATGAGTGGAAAATTGTCTTGGGGAATTCATCATTCAAGCCTAGAATTGCCAACAACTAGCACTTCTGACTATGAAAAAACAGAATTTTTAGTGATGATGTCTAAGAAACTAAACCTTCTACTGTTTCTTAACCAAAAGTTGGAGAGAAGATACATAAAACATCATTATAATGGAGCAGAACAATTGCAAAGATTACCAGTTTGGATTATCTTTCCCCAGTCTGTTTGGGGATATATTCTTTCTTCAGCTATGTTTTTCTGTTACTTCCTAGATTTTTATCTGGCTCAGGCCCTCCTGAAAGTTTTGCTGGACTAATGGGCCTGCAAGTCTTAAGTTTGACATCTCTGAACTAAATGGTTTCTCAGGTTTCTTAGAGTTGTTTTGCTACGATTGCCTATGAAAAATTATTAGTGAGTTAAATAAATGAAGATAAATGAGCAAAAATTAATGGAATTCCTATAAATAGGATAAAAGCCAAATCAATCTAGGATATGTTTACCTTAGCAATAAATATTTGTAAGAGGGTTATAGATTTGTAGATATTAAAACAGATATATATTCTATTTATATAGCAGATATACCCAATAATAGTGAGAGAAATGTATGATCATATATTACACATATACATGGTGCTTAGTAATTTGTTGATTAAATAATAGGATGCTTTCATTTATGAAATTCAATTCAACAAGTGCTCACTATGTATAAGATGCTATGCTAGAGATACTAGGACAAAGCAAATATTGCCTGTCTTTTTTTAGTGTTTACATTCTATTGGGAGATATAACATACACTATGTTGTTTAATCTTTGCAAAAATCCTTTGGGTTAGATAAGTAAGGGCCTGTTATCTCCAATTGTTCACTTGAGAAAATCAAGCCTTGAAGTGCTAACATGGCTGACCTAACAGGAATTGTGTGACAAAAAGAAGCCTAAAATATAATGTTTCAGATTCTGATTTTAAAGTCCTTTATACTTCACCATACTAGCTCTCTCCATTTTTATTTCTCTGAATTTTTGTTTGCACTGTCTTTTGTGTGTGTGTGTGTGTGTGTAGGACAGATCCTAGTTCACTATCATCTTTTCAAATAATATCATGGAAAGAATATTGAATTCATTGTCAAGGGGTCTGGCTCAAGAAAATTGAGTCTTTCAATTGCACTGGACAAGTGAGCCAAACTACCTGAAGTAGTGGGCACCCTAAGCAAAAGACAGGAGGCAGTGTGTTCCCCCCAGATCAGATTCTCATGGTCACTTTGACCCTTATAGATATATCCCTGTGACCTGAATCCAAGATCCTGGTGAATATTATCATCACCTGGCCACCAGAGCTAATTCCACCTCAGCATCTGCCTCAGTCACTGAGAGGAGAAATCATTAGGGTGAAAAGGCTCAGTTTCTTAATTACAACCAGCAAAAATGTTCTTGCCTAATAGACACCAAGTGACAGGGATACATGTGCATCCTAGAGATGACAGACCCTCATGACCATTGGATTTACTTATACCTCAATTCTTATAGTCATCATTTGGAAAAGTCACTGTTGGTAAGAAAATAACCATTCCCACCGACTGCCAACCAAGTATTACTTACAGTGCAATCAAGATACACTAGCTGAAGTTCGAAGAGATCCCTGAGGGGAATATATAAAGCAGCACACAGCACACTGGTAAAGCAGTCACCACATCCACTTTGATGACCATGCCCTCTATGACCATGCTGGAGACAATCTAGGATTCAAGCTTCCAAATTGTTAAATCAGCACCAGAAACATATATGAGTTATCCATGATTTTAACATTTAAAAAGAAGCATTACTGCCTTGCTTCTGTGCACTGAGAATAATGAGATTTTCCCATCTAGCCAGTAATTGACAGCTTCCATATAGGTTGTCTCTTATTAGTATGTGGGCTCCTAGAGAACCACTTACCTTACTTATTATTTTTTAATTTGGCATCCCAGTATTTAACACAGAGCTGCTTAATACATGCCTCATTCATTCACTTAATTTGCTGTACAATCTTGAACAAAACATTTGTCTTTTCATTTGTAAAATATAAAAATTTGGCAAAGTTCCCTGAAATCCCTCCCACCTCTGGGGGTTTAAATTTTTGTTTATCAAGACAAACTTGAACACAGGACTGAACAACATTTTGATAGAAGTACTGATGTCAATGACATGGAGGTGAATCAATATACAATTTTTTTCCAAAGACTAGCTGTGCAAAAATGAGCTCTACATAAAATTCACTTTATAATGAGAAATACCTCATGAGCCCTTTTCCTTAAAAGATTTGCTTTCCCAGCCCTCAGCAACTGTATCATTAATTAATTTACTTTGAGTGCTTATTAATTGAATGGGATGATCATGAGTTAAAGAGTCATTGCCAATTTAAAATTCATTCTCCACAGTTATCATCTTCATCCCTATGAGAGAAAAGAAAAGCATTAGTGAGAGGGACCATAACAAGAATTAGAGAAGCTAGCAAAAGAAAAGAATGATTAAGGAGAAGCATACAGAATAGGAGAGATAAGACATGGAGAATTAAAAAAAAATATTTAGCTATCTTCTCATGCTTGGTTATGAGAATATTAAATCATTAAACAAATATTGAAGCTTTCTTTGCAAAATTGGTAGTTATCATTTTAATTATGGTTTCCTTAGCATCTTAGTTGTGGCTGTTTAACTATTATGGAGTTGGAGTTCAGTGCCCTAGAATTTTTTTTTGGCCTTAATTCATGTTGGATTAATTGTTGGTATGACTAAATAATTATGATGCTCTGTTCCAAAACATTGGGAAATATATCACAGGAAAAATATGGGATAATCTTTTCATAACTCTTCACATATACATTTGTTAATATATGTGTACATATGAGTATATATAGGGTTGTGAAAACTAAATGAGGCTTTTGAAATATTTTATCAAATATAACAGAAAATGTATGATACATTATATATATGGTATATATATATTATTTATATATATTATATAGTATATATAGTTCTATTTATAATATATCAACATATTTTATATGAATAAGTGAGTAAATATATAACATTACATAAATAATAAAATATAGAAAATCTTATTTATTCATCACAAATTTTTGCATTAAGAGTTCTTATGCCCATATTACTGATGAAAATGAAAACACAACTGATGCTCATTTAAGCTAAATAACTTGTCCATCCTGCTGTGTATGTTCCTACACATAACTGTGTTTTAGGAAGAAGTTAAACATTCAGGTATTATCTTACTGAAAGACCAGGACTTTCTTCAATATACTTTGCTGTTTTTGTTGCTGTTTGTTGTAGGTCTGTGATGTTATCACTGTGGGAAATATCCCAGAGGAAAAATCTCACTCTTCCTATGCTAATTATCACCTGTAGACTTAATAAATTGCTTGATGGCACTGAGAATTTAAAATACTTTCCTCAGCTGACCTTATATAACAGAGATGAAATTTAGTCCATGTTACCCAACTCTGAGACAAGATGTTTATTCATTATGTCAAGTTGACTCCTCCTACCACACTATGCTTCCTTATAAAAAGATATTTCTTTGTCATGAACAATTAAAATACACCTGTTTTATGTACTGTATTTTCCACATGATTGAAGGTCAATAGTACAGCTCAAGAGGCTTAGACTATCTTGTACAATTTATTATTTTTAATATTTATTTTATACAGAAAACATAAATTTTCTATTGACAAAAACTCGACTTTATAATGCTTTTTTATATTCCTGAGTGTCTATTGATATTACTTTGCTTGGTAGGGATTTTTTTTAAATAGTCACTTGAAAGGTAGAATTAAGAATGAAGACAATAGTAGCTCCTGACCATATTTTAAGTGTATGCCAATGAGAAAGACTGATGTATTAGATAAAAGGCTCGATTTTAAATCAGGAAAATTTGGGTTCAAATTGCATCTTTGATTCTGGCTAGCTATGAAAATATAGCTTAATGTCAATAGCTTCATACAACTTCCTGGATTGTGATATGCATAAAGAAGGGGATTTCCTACAGTGGCAACTTTGGGCAGTCAGTGTAAACTCACCAACAAAAGACTGTCACATATTAATGAAGTGAGTTCAAGCTCAATGTTGTCACTCAAATTAGTTTGTGTGGCTTTCAGAATCTGATAATAATAATTAATATAAGAATATGAAATAGGACAATAATAATAGGAACAAGAATTTACCAATAATAATAAATAAGAAGAAGGAATGTTTGGGGTATTTGGAGAAGACTAGTACTTTTGGTGTGATAGCTTGCTGAACCCTTTTTAGGGCTGCTTATCAATATTTTTGTATCCATTTAATATCCAACTCTCAACTATAGTTTCAAAAAGCTATGGTGTTCATAGTAGCTTCACCTCAGTAAAGTCTATTTAGAGATGGACTAAATTAGGTTGAATCTAACAAATGAACTAAAAATTTGTTGGTGAATTAGGGTGCAGTCTACCTCAAGCACGAGAAAATTTCCCCAGAAGGAATGGGTGTATGAGAAAAATTTGCTTCAATAGTCATAATGTTGGCTGAAGCAAGCTCTTTTAGACCTTGGTCACACATCAAAGACAACCACTGCATCCTGGGGTTTAGGACTAGCTGTGTCCCCTTAGAAGTCCACTGGTATAGAGACAAAGGCCAATGGAATGTGAATTGCCTACTGAGGAAGGAGGCTGAGATATTTTGATATTTTGATATCTGGTCTCCAGGATAACTACAAAGGGGTAGGAGTCCAAAAATGAATTATTTGGGAAGGGCTATAAGGAAAAAAGTCTTAAAGTACCTAAGATTGTAGTTGGAAGAAAATTCAGTTAAAGACCTTGAGTAAAATAAGGAGATAATTCAAAAGGAAAGAAAAATTTGATAAGAGAAGGGAGTATCACTTCAAAGTCAGCTAAGAGAGCACAGACAATTATGAATAATTATTGTAAGAAAATAAAATTAATACCCAAGTGATGAAAGAGAAGACTGTTAATTTTCAAAAGATTTTGGAAACAGAATGGGATGTTTCTGGATGACTTAAAAGAGAAATAAACATGTGAAAACAGAATTTATGGATTGCACAAGAAATTGACTGGCAAAATAAGGAAAATCGTCAACCCGCACAGGAGATCTTATCAAAGAAAGAAAAGGGAGAACATCTGATTGGAATTTAACTGAGTAGAAGTAGATGACTAAATGGAAGAAAAGAGAAACCAAAAAGCAATAATATTAAACACAATATGACCTCCATAGAAGGAAGCATATTAATTGCATATAGATAACTAACTACCATATTACCAGAAAAAATACAAAAAAAATGTCCAGAAATTCTGAACACAGAAAACATAATATCAGTTGAGAGAATTCTTAAATTACCTCTAGAAAAAAAGTGAAAGAAAACAAAAATACCCACTCACTTTTGATGCCATGCCATTCCCACTGGGAAGGAAGCAAGCAGCACCATCTCTGAGACAATGTAAATCTACTGTTGCCTGTAGAAAAATCTTGGGACAATTTCTCTTTTGCCTTAAGAGCATACCTCAACTTTTAAAAATGAGCAAAAAAGCAAACAGAACTCTGAATACAAATAGCTTTTATGGAGACAGAGAAGAACAGATCTCAAACCTTGAGACCAATAAAGATAAAACCTTTTCAAATGAAATCCCAAAGACTAATATAAATTGGTTTCCATCTCACAAGGCTCTCTTGGAAGAATTCAAAGAGGATCTTAAAAGAGAATTAGAAGAGAAATTGGAAAAATATTGATAATTCTGTAAAAAAAAACACAAAAATTATCTAAACAAAATTACTCCTTAAAGAATAGTTTTGGCAAAATGGAAACAAAACTCAACTCCTTAAAAAACAAAATTTTGAAAATAGAAAAAAAAATAAAAAATTCATTTTACATACAATTGGCCAAATTCAAAAGGAAAATGAAAAAGCTAATTGAAAAAAATAATTTGCTAACTATTAGAATTGAGGAAATGGAAGTGAATGACTCAATGAGACATCAAAAATCAGTAAAACAAAAAAAACAAAACAAAACAAAACAAGAAAAAACAAAAGGACATGTAAAGTACCTCATCAGAAGAGCAACTGATCTGGAAAAAAATATCCAGGAGTGAAAATCAAAGAAATACGAGATTCCAAAGAAGAAAAAAGGAGCCTAATCAACATGTTTCAAGGAATTATTATTTTTTTATTTTATTTGCAAAACATATGTGTGGGTAATTCTTCAACATTAACCCTTACATAGCTTTTCTGTTAAAAACCCCCCCCAACTCCTCACCCCTCCCCTAGATGGCAGGATATCCACTACATGTTAATTATGTTAAAATATTGGCAAATCAAATATATGTATACATATTTCCAAACTTATTGTTGTGCAAGAAAAATCTTATCTACACAAAAGATATATCAGATAAAGGAAACACAATGTAAGCAAACATCAATCAAGGAGTATAAGAATGTTATATTGTGGTCCACATTTCACATCCCTCTCTCTGGGTGTATATGGCTTTCTTCAGTGAACAATGGGAGGTGCTTTGAAACATTTCATTGTTGAAGAGAGCCATGTCCATCAGAATTGATCATCATATAGTACTGTAGTTGCCGTATATAATGATCTCTTATTTCTGTGCATTTCACTCAGCATCAGTTGATGCAAGTCTCTCCAAGCCTCTCTGAAATTGTCTTGCTGGTCATTTCTTACAGAACAATAATATTTCATAATATTCATATACCATAATTTATTCATCCATTCTCCAATTGATGAGCATCTATTCAGTTTCCAGTTTCTAGCCACTACAAAAAGGGCTGCCACAAATATTATTGCACATGTGGGGCCCTTTACTTCCTTTATGATTTCTTTGGGATATAAGCCCAACAGATATGCTGCTGGGTCAAAGGGTATGCACAGTTTGATAAGTTTTTTGAGCATAGCTCCAAATTGCTCTCCAGAATGGCTGTATCCGTTCACAGCACCACCAACAATGCATCAGTGTTCCAGCCCTCCCACATCCCCTCCAACATTCATCATTAACTTTTCCTGTCATTTTAGCCAATATGACAGGAATTTAGTGATACCTCAGGGTTATCTTGATTTGCATTTCTCTGATCGATAGTGATTTGGAGCACCTTTTCATATGACTATAAATAGTTTTAATTTCATCCTCTAAAAATTGTCTGTTCATATCCTTTGACCATTTATTGATTGGAGAATGGCTTGAATTTTTATAAATATGAGACAATTCTCTTTATATTTTAGAGATGAGACCTTTATAAGAACCCTTAAATATAAAGATGATTTCCCAGTTTATTGCTTCCCTCCTAATGTTGTCTACATTGGTTTTGTTTATACAAAATTTTTTAACTTAATATAGTCAAAGTTATCTATCTGGTTTTCAATTAAGAGTTCCAGTTCTTCTTTGGACATAAATTTATTCCATCTCCATTGGTCTGAGAGGTAAACTATATTACGTTCCTCTAACTTGCTTACAAAGTCCCTCTTTATATCTAGATCATGAACCCATTTAGATCTTATCTTGGTATGTGGTGTTAGGTGTGGGTCAAGCCTTAATTTATTCCACACTAGTTTCCAATTTTCCCAGATGTTTTTGTCAAATACTGATGATTTATCCCAAAAGCTGGGGTCTTTGGGTTTAAAGACTAAATTTCTATAGTTATTGCCTAGTTTGTCTTGTGATTCTACCCTATTCCACTGATCGATTACTCTATTTCTTAGCCAGTACCAAATGGTTTTGATGACCACTGCTTTGTTATATAGTTTTAGATCTGGTACAGCAAGTCCACCATTGTCAGCCTTTTTTTTTTTTCATTGATCCCCTTGAAATTCTTGACATTTTTTTCCTTCGAAATGAACTTTGCTACTATTTTTTCTTGGTCTGTAAAATAATTTCTTGGGAGTTTGATTGGTATGACGCTAAATAAATAAATTAGTTTAGGTAGTATTGTCATTTTTATTATATTTGCTCAGCCTACCTATGAGTACTTAATGTTTTTCCAGTTGACTAGGTCTGATTTTATTTGTGTTGAAAGTGTTTTGTAGTTTAGTTCGTATAGTTTCTGACATTCTCTTGGCAAATAGATTCCCAAATATTTTATGCTGTCATCTGTTATTCTGAATGGAATTTCTTTTTCTATCTCTTACTGTTGAACTTTGTTAGTAATATATAAGAATGCTGATGATTTATGTGGATTTATTTTAAATCCTGCAACTTTACTAAAGTTGTGAATTGTTTCTAGTAGTTTTTTAGTTTAGTCTCTATGGTTCTCTAAGTATACCATCATGTCATCTGCAAAGAGTGATAATTTGGTTTCTTCATTACCTACTCTCATTCCTTTAATCTCTTTTTCTTCTCTTATTTCTAAACTAACATTTGAAAGACAATATTAAATAATGATGGTGACAGTGGCCAGCTTTGTTTCACTCCTGATGTTATTGGGAAGGGTTCTAGTTTGTCTCCATTACATATGATGCTTGCTCATGGTTTTAAGTAGATGCTACTAATCATTTTAAGGAAAAGCCTATTTATTCCTATACTCTCTAGTGTTTTTAATAGGAATGGGTGTTGGATTTTATCAAATGCTTTTTCTGCATCTATGAAGATAATCATATGTTTTTTGTTAGTTTGGTTATTGATATAATTGATTATGCTGATAGTTTTCCTGATATTGAACCATCCCTGCATTCCTGGTATAAATCCTACTTGGTCAAGATGTATTATCCTGGAGATAACTTTTTGTAATCTTGCTGCTAAAATCTTATTTAAAATTTTTGCATCAATATTCATTAGGGAAATGGGTCTATAATTTTCTTTCTCTGTTTTCACCCTACCTGCTTTAGCTATCAGTACCATATCTGTATTTAGAAGGAATTTGGTAGTATACCTTCTGTCCCTATTTTTTCAAATAGTTTGTATAGTATTGGAATTAATTGTCCTTTGAATGTTTGGTAGAATTCACATGTAAAACCATCTGGCCCTGGAGTTTTTTTCTTAGGGAGTTGATTAATAGCTTGTTCTATTTCTTTTTCTAAAATGAGGCTATTTAAATAATTTATTTCCTCTTCTGTTAACCTGGGCAATCTATATTTTTGTAGATATTCCTCCATTTCATTTAGATTATCAAATTTATTGGCAAAAAGTTGGGCAAAGAAACTTCTAATTATTACTCTAATTTTCTCTTCATTGGAAGAAAGTTCTCCCTTTTCATTTTTGAGACTAACAATTTGATTTTACTCTTTCCTTTTTCTGATCAAATTAACTAAAGGCTTATCTATTTTTTTGGTTTTTTCATAAAACCAACCCTTAGTTTCATTTATTAATTCAATAGTTTTCTTATTTTCAATTTTATTAATCTCCCCTTTTATTTTCAGAATTTCCAATTTGGTATTTAATTGAGGGTTTTTAATTTGTTCTTTTTCTAGTTTTTTTTAAATTGTAACCCTAATTCATTGATCTTCTCTTTCTCTCTTTTATGCAAATAAGCATCTAGACATATAAAGTTACCCCTTATAACCGCTTTGTCTGTATCCCACAAATTTTGGTATGTTGTCTCATTATTGTCATTCTCCTGGATGAAATTATTGTTTGTGTCTATAATTTGCTCTTTCACCCATTCATTCTTCAGGATTAGATTATTTAATTTCCAATTAACTTTGGGTGTATTTTCTCCTGGCCTTATATTACATGTGAGTTTTATTGCATCATGATCTGAAAAGGATACGTTTACTATTTTTGCTTTTCTTCATTTGATTTTGAGGTTTTTATGCCCTAAAACATGATCACTTTTCGTATAAGTTTCATGAACCCCTGAGAAAAAAGTATACTCCCTTCTATCACCATTCAATTTCCTCCAGAGATCTGTCATACCTAACTTTTCTAACATTTTGTTTACCTCCCTAACTTCTTTCTCATTTATTTTGTGGTTTGATTTATCTAATTCTGAGAGAGCAAGGTTGAGATCACCTACTAGTATAGTTGTACTGTCTATTTCTCCTTGCATCTCTGTTAGTTTCTCTTCTAGGAATTTGGATGCTATATCACTTGGTGCATATAGGTTTAGTATTGATACCTCTTCATTGTCTGTGGTACTCTTTAGTAAAATATAGTTTCCTTCCTTATCTCTTTTAATTAGATCTATTTTTGCTTTTACTTGATCTGAGATAAGGATTGCTACCCCTGCTTTTTTTTTTTTTTTCTTCACTTGAAGCATAAAAGATTCGGCTCTAAACCTTTACCTTCACTCTGTGTGTATCTCTAGGTTTTAGATGTGTTTCTTGTAAACAACATATTGTAGGATTCTGGCTTTTAATCTAGTCTGCTATCCGTTTCCATTTTATGGTAGAGTTCATCCCATTCACATTCATAGTTAAAATGACTATATCTATATTTCCTGCCATCTTATTTACCCAAAGTTATATTTTTCTCTTCTCCTTCCTCTTACTCCCTTCCCCTCTTCCCAGCATTTTGTTTTTGATGACCACCTCCCTCTAACAGTCCTCCCCACTTTAAAACCCTTCCTCTTTTTTACACCTTTCTCCTAATCCTTCTATTAATTTATCCCTTTCTTTTCCTCCTTTCCCTCCTACTTCCCTATACAGAGGGCCAAGTTTTTCTCTGAAATCAAATGTGTCTCATATACTCTTTTAGAGCCCAATCTAATGAGAGTAAGAATACTCATCACCCTCCCTTCTTTCCCTCAAATATATTAGATTTTCTATGTCTCTTCATGAGACTGTCTTATTTTACCTCCTTTTTATTTTTACTTTATTTTACCTCCATTCCCCTCCCCTCCCCCATTTTTTTACAGTATGATGTACCTTCCACCTCTAATTTCTTCCCGCTTATTATCAAAGTAAAATCAAATTATACCCCCATTCTTTAAGGATACCACTAGTAGAGATACTGTTCTCGAGAGTTCTTTCCTTTTTACCTTTTTATGCTTCTCTAGAGTTCTGTGTTTGGAGGTCAAATTTTTTGTTCAGATCTGGTCTTTTCATTAGAAATAGGTGAAATTCTCCTGTATCATTGAATGACCATCTTCTTTCCTGGAAGATGATGCTCATTCTAGCTGGATAGCTTATTCTTGGCTGTAATCCAAGTTCTTTTGCCTTTCAGAATATCTGATTCCAGGCCCTGCGATCCTTCATTGTGGAAGCTGACAGATCCTATGGTATTCTAATGACAGTTCCTTGGTATTTGAACTGTTTTTTTCTAGCACCTTGTAATACCTTTTCCTTTGTGTGATAGTCCTGAAATTTGGCCACAATATTCCTTGGGGTTTTAATTTTGGGGTCTCTTTCAGGAGGTGATCGGTGAATTCTTTCAATGACAACTTTGCCTTCTGAGTCTAAAACATCAGGGCAATTATCTTTCATGATTTTCTGGAAGATAGCATCTAGGTTCTTTTTTTCATCCTGACTTTCAGGGAGTCCAATAATCCTTAGATTTTCTCTCCTGGATCTGTTTTCCAAGTCAGTTGTTTTTCCTAGGAGATATTTCATATTTTCTTCTATTTTTTTCATTTTTTTTATATTTTTTTGGCTGATTCTCAAAGTCTTATTGAGTTATTCATTTCAATTTGTTCAATTTTAAATTTTAAAGTATTATTTCCTTCAGCTATCTTTTTTAGCTCCTTTTGTAACTGGCCAATTGAATTTTTTGGTTCATTGCATTCTTTTTCCATTTTGCCAATTTTATTTTTCAGTGAATTGTTGTCTTTTACCAATTCACTATTTTTATTTTCTTGTGATTTGGTAACGTTTTCCAATTGTGCACCATTTCTTTTCAGTGAATTTTTGTCTTTTTCCAATTCACTAATTTTGTTTTTCCGTGAATTGTTGTCTTCCAATTCACCAGACTTATTTTCCAGTTTTTCACATCTCTGTTGCAGGGCGATATTTCCTTCTTGCACTGCTCTCAATTTATTCCCCCAATCTTCTTCTAGCTCTCTTTTGAGATTCTTTATGCAATCTTCCAGGTAAGCCTTCTGAAAGGGAGACCAGCTTAAGTCCACCCCTGTGGCTTTATCTGGGATTGTTTTCAGAATCTCATGATCTGGGGACTTCTCTAGTTTCTCTTTGTAAAAGCTGTCTAAGGTGGCAGCAGGAATTTCAATTTGCCCTGGGGCAATTTGCCAAGTTGACTTCCCTTCTGGGGCTGATCTGGTTAGATCTGCACTAAGACCACACTTTCAGCTGCTCTCAATCCACCCTTTATCAAAGGTAGACCTGCCAAAGCACCTGGCCGAAAGCAGAGCAAGGTGGCCCAAGTGTCTCCCAGGGAATTCTTGGCAGCCTAAAACCTTCTGTTCTGTCCCAGCCCTGGACTTACACCCCGGGCTGCGCCCTGGCCTCTGAGCGCTGGGAGCTTCTTGATCCCCTGCCTGTCTAAAACTGACCTCAGAAGTTCTTTCAAATTAGATATTTTATAGAAGTGCATTGTAGTCCAAGGGTTTGGTGAAGCCCTCACTCCAAAAACCAGTTCAGAGGCTCAATTTGTCTGGGTTTGAGGGAAGGTCTCAGGAGCTCACAGAGGACGCTGTCTGCAGTTTGCCATCTTGGCTCCACGCCCAATTCGATAGTTTTCTTATTTTCAATTTTATTAATCTCCCCT